>VDFB02005366.1:0-81933 GCA_007258455.2 Sequoia sempervirens
TACATGCGAGAGGATCTCAAATCCCCAGTTCTACAACACATGCAAGTTCTGAGAAGCTACATAATCACCCTTTCGCAATATGCGAGCTTGTCCCCAAAAAGCTACCCAAAAATTAGAAACCCGCCCATAAATAGAACTCCTCTTTAGTTTGGAGCCAAAACAATATTCAAATTTGAGTTTAGGTGTTTTGGCGCCGAAAAATTACAACTTGAAGTTCAAATTTCAAAAGAACATTTGCAATTGTATCTTCTAGAAAGTGCGCCAACTTCCCGGGGCCATAACTTTTGATCCAGGACTCTAATTCGTGAACCGTTTGAACCATTGGAAAGGTCCCAAAGTCAATAACACGCTCAAAATTGGCTACGCCAATTTTGGCAAGTTTCAAAGCTGTTCTGGAAGCTCTAAGTGCCTCAAATCTAACTCGGAAGATTTTCAGGTGCAAATCTGGGAAACTAAAACTGCAATTTCTTTCAACCCAGGAATAGAAAATAAAAACCATAAATTGGGAATTTCATTATGACGAAAAAGGGTATCCAAAAATGTAAAAACATCTAAAAACCGAGAAACTTGAAATTTAACTATTTTTGGGTGATGCAAGATTGCCCTTACACCACTGGATGCTCCTACATCATTATCAAGCACTTTAGATGTAATGGTGAGATCATATTTTCTCCATCAATCTTTTAATTAAACCTACAATATAAAACCCATAATAGAAACCTCTAAAATCTAGTATTTCTATGACACTTTTTTATTCTCTAGATCATACAAGGATGCAAGAGAAGATCATACTCAATGCTTCAATAAAATACAAGATCTACACTCAAGATCTCCTTTAATACTAACCAAAGGCACTCAACTTTCTCTAATACTATTTAAGATTTGGATATGGAGATAGCCACTCAAGATCTAGAGGCCTAACATAAAGCACAAATTACTCAAAAGATCAATATAACAAGAATAAATTATATTTCTATCAAATAATGTAAATAGAATGTATATACAATATATGAGAGACCCTTGGTTATATAGAATAAGGTGAAACATAAGACAACATAAGATTATGACAAGTGTCTTAATCTTATGATATGATATGCATAAAGTGAATCTAAAATTCTCTAAGTAAACTTAAGTGATAAGGTGTGAAAAGGACCCAATAGTGGAACTAATTAGGAAGTAACCCTATTTAGACCAACACTTTGCTTGATCAATATCTTCAAATCTACCAAAAACATAAGAGAAATAGAAATGTACACAATAAAAGTATCATTATAAACATTTTTCACAATTCCAAGGAATTCTATCTCATTTATACCATTTGGGAATGAATCATATAGATATGATTGAGTTAGCCTCTATATAACCTTGGAAAAAGAGTTCAAAAAAAGTAGGGATTGTGTTGTATTTGATATTCATAGATCCATTATTAGTGGGATTGGTGCAAGATTTGTTGGAATCATTTTAACCTTTGTATGATTTAGGACCCATGAAGTTGTTGATTTAACCATTGTGCATTAGAAGACCCATTCCATGGTCACTTTAACTAAGGCACACACAACATAGGATTGACGATGTTGTCACTTTAACCATTACACAATGTGTGCATTTGTAAGGAAGAATGGTAAGATACATGCCTCCCTTAAATTGATTGCATACAATGCTAAGTAATCAATTAGAGGCAAGGGAAATATTATTTTGATAGAAATGAAATACGAGATAAATTGAGGTGTTTGTTTGAATGGTAGTTTTATTTTTGAAAGATGTGACTGTGAAATCTCATAACACATAGGATAAGAACCTTACCCCCAACATGAGGACAAATTTTTTGCAAGATTTATTGTTTAAGTACAATACAATAAAATGGAAGATAAAAGAATTGAATTTCTCTAATAAGCATTGTTGTGTATAATGAATTCATTAAAATACAACATAAGAAAGTTTTAAAAAAATTCATTAAAAGAATATTAATAATTTAAACATATCTAGGAAGTTTGGCTTAGATGTGATGTCATTTAATTTATCATCCATGTAAAAGATAGTGATGTAAAAGACACAAGCATGTTAAATTAATTTACAAGAAGGAAGAGTAGTCTTTATGAGTTTTTGATTTTTAGAACAAATGGGAACACATGTGATAGCAAAAAATTATAGCATTAACATAGGGAGAGGAGGCGTGCACAACAACTATAATGTAAACAAAGTGCTAAATCAAAGAGTAAAAAAATCACTATAACATGATCGATGAACATGAATGGAAATATGAAAAATATTTCAATTATTTTATAGTATCAAACCTAAAGGGAAGACAAAAAAGAGAAGGAATATAAGAGAAAGAGTTTTTTTGGGACCCTTAGGTGTCAAAAAGCTCCAAAAATGTCAATTTCTATCATTTATGAAGTGGTCAATATAACAAGACAAAAAACATTAACATAAAAGATTGTATAAATAAAAGTCTCTAACCAATGCACTTATCATATTACTAGTCTATGAGGTCATTCTTATCAAATTATTTCAAGCAAATAGCATTGAAGGAAATTAAGGAACTTTGTTGGAGATACTAAGCTCACCAAAGAAATAAATGGCAAGAGCAGAAGTTTTTAAGAGATGAGGTATACCAATTTAGGGTTTTGGAACCCAATTTTATTTAGGTTTATCCTCCTTTGTAGCAATGAGAGGGGCCAAGGGAACTAAATTTTGTGTGGAATTATATATTGGAAGCTTATATTCAAGTTTGGTGTGTGTTTAAATAGAGGGGAAGAAGAGTTGAAGGTTTAGGATCACATTTAGGTTTAGGTTGTGAATGTGGTTTGAGAAGTATATTCTTGGACATAGTTCTAGATTTAAGTTAGATAGAGGGAGGAAAATTTGGAGGTTTAGGATCATTTTTGGGTTTTTGCTGTGTATGTGGTTTAGAATGGGTGGGAATTGGAGTAGTTCTAAATTTAGGTTGGTTAGGAGGATTAGGAGATACAAGCTTATTTTAGGTGGAATGGTAAAAGTAGGAAGAAATGGAAGAAGGGATGAAGAGGTAGGTAAGGATCATGAATGGTGCATGAACATGAGGGTATAGAGCCTAGAGGGGATTATAGCAATGTTATTGGGTTCGATATTTTGGGAAATACCAAAAAAATTGTGTTTTATGTTTTTTCATCCTTACATAATTTGTAGATTGTATGAGATGCATCAATACATTCATAGATTTATTATGTTGTAATAGGAATCAATATGTCAATAGTGAAATGTATGCACTTGGAAAGGGGTTGATAAAATTCATGAGGGATAGTGACCACTCACTCATGATTTATAAATTTCACACCCACGCATTATAGAGGGGATGGTCTAAAATTATGAAATATATAAGTGACCAAGGAGATGAAATTGATCAAGAGTGGGAATAATGTGAATAGGATATGTTCTTCACACTTGTCGATACATAAAGGAAGGATAATATATCCAAAGGTATAATTCAAGATCTTATTATAATATTTTTATGAGACAACTGAATGATGGTACAAAGGTTGTTGCCATTGGTTATTATAAAGATATCATTTGATGCAAATATTGAATTGGGAACTAGGGTTTCTTGGTACCCAATTTGAAAAATTATGAAACCACTTATCATTTTCCTTGTCTATTTTTCCTTGTGACCTCATTCATGTACCCCTCATGTGTTGAAAATACTAAAAACCCCATAAAAATCCTATGTATAGAGGTTTTTGTTCAAAATTCTTAAGTTTTTTAATAATATTAGAGCTTTTCTTGGTTCATGAACCTTAAGAATCCCTAAGTACATGGTTCAAAATTTTATTAAGATCCCAACATGGTCATAAGAAATGGTTTTTGATGGATTCACAAGTTCCTAAACTTGTAGAAATGGTTCAAAATTTATCCAAATTTCCAAAAAAGAGATGAAATGAGTCCATAGATGATGTCATATATTTTAAGGGTTCCTTCACTCCCTAATCCTTCAATATGGTCTAGAGGGAGCCAAAAGTGTCAGCGTATTTCAATGATGGATGAAAATATCGATGAAGACACTAAAGCTAGGATGTGTTGGTACCCCATTTTGATGTGTCTCATTTTTTCCTTGTTCTTCTCTAAAGGTTTTCATTTCACCTGTGTTAGCCCATTGTTGATAACCAACCTAAGATATTCTTTGGATGGACCTTTGTACTTAAAATGTCCCTTTCTCTCCTATGTTGCCTTCAAATTTCTATTTTAATCAATTGTCTAATTTAAACCATCAAAAAAATGGCTAAGTCTTGTTTTATCAACTTTTTGTAGAGGTTCTAAAACCTCTATTGGGAGCTGACGAGGTTTTCAAAACCTTGTCGACATCCGATATTGGTTTTCCAGCCTCTTTAAAAAGGTATATATTTTTTTTTGTGTTGGCCTTTCACTAAGGTTTTGAAAACCTTTGTCAGGGCCTGACATAGGTTTTCTAAACTTGTAGTTTCAATTCTAAAATATATTTGTGGACACGAAAAAAGTATCCCTTTTTTCTTACTTGATTTGGGAATAGTTGATGATTAAATGGACTTAATTTTTCCTTAATTCAGTGTTGTGAGGTGTTTTACACATCCAAACTAGGTCTTGGGCCCTTGCAAACTGAATAAAATGCATTTATTGTTGTCTTGTAAAGGTGTTGTAAAGTGTTGTAAAAGACTTTCACACCTCTCTAGACTTAATGAACCCATTTTCCCTTAATTCAACATTATAAAATGTATTTAATTACATCTTCACATTAATCTAGAAGGCTTGTAAAATAAACTTAATGTTAATCTAGTGTTGTAATGTGTCTTACATGTTCACATTGGATGTTGTGCCTTTCTAGGCTAAGTGGACCTCATTTTAGTGTTGTGAAGTGGATTTAATCACACTTTCACATTGAATTTTGTGTTCTAAGCCCTAATTGACCTTTACATCACCATTAATAGCCCCTATTACCCCATATTGTGCATCCCAAGGCAATATTTGATGAAATACTTGATAAAGTCACCATATAAACCTGATTTCCTCATTCCCCAACAACCCAGCTAGAAAATGGACCCCTCTGGGACTAATTTTCCATCTGTGGTGAATGATTCCTTGCTAGGTGGAACTAATTTTCCCAAGGTGGTGAATTATCCCATTTGAGTCATTTTTGAGTTTTGAGCAGGAAAAACTAGAATTTAAGTTTATTATTCTTTCATGTCAACCTTAGGGATCCAATTTACGGGAAAATTAGGAGAATTGCCATAAAATTAAGTCTCTAAACCCTAATTTACATCTCTTAAATCATTCACAACTTATTCATTATTTTTCTTTCACTTCAAGTCAAGCAAGCTAGGGTTTTATCATTCCAAGTCATTAAGATAGCTTCCTAAGACATTCAAGGGAATATTCTTCATGTTTGGCTACATAAATTCAAGATCAATTATCATGGCAAGGTAATAACTCCATTATTGCATGCCTCATTACATTATTTTCTCATTTTGGTTTAATTACAGGTACAAAGGGGTTTGACCAAGACAACCCCCCCATGCTCTAACATCCAAAATTTCTCCTTCTCTTCTTGTGTGTTTGTAGATTTAGACATCTTGAATGCTTGAAAATAATTAAATATCAAGTTGCAAAGTTTTTGAATACATATCCTTGTTGAACAAGTCAAAATATCCACCAAAATTCACTTTTAGACCCAAAAATCAGAGTTTCAAAGGTGGATACCTATCAGGAACTGAAGAGCAGACCGAGGGCTTCAGTTTCCACCTATGGATTTTTCAAAAATTCAAAAGTGGACTGATTCACCATGAGTGGTGAATGATTCCTAGTTCCAAGCCTTATTTTGGTTTTCTACATTTTTGGATACCCATTTTTCTAAAACGGGCTCCGAAACAGTTTCTCAGATATGGGACTAATTCGTCCAGAATGGCGAATGAGTCCTAGTAGGCCAAAATTTTAGCATCAACAGCATTTCCAATGTCATTTCTAGTCTCCATCAAGATCTCAAGTGCACCTCTTCAGTTTCATCCATTTCTGTTACAGTTTGCATTCATTTCTAGGTGTTTTTGCATATCACAATGTGTTTTCAAACAACTAGCATTTCTTTAGTTTTCATTCAATAATCAATATCCTTCTTTAGTTTTCTGAATTTATACCATTCCATTTATACATATTCCACCCACATCACATCAATCCTTGAGTGTAGACATTTCCCATTTTGGCCCATTCTTTCCCCTTTTAGATGAAAAACCCTAGAAGTGTTAGAGAGCATTAGGGAGCCAAAATATTTGTCTCCATTTTGGTGGACCCAACTTTAGAATATTTTCTTTTCTGATTTGGAGTCCTTCATCATAGATCTAGATTGCATTGACCTTGCATTAGTGTTTTCATAGATTAATTTGCATGCTAGGTTTCAAATTTTGCATTCATGAAAAGTGCATGTAGGTTGCATTTTTGGCATCTAAAATCATTCAAATTTTCTAAAATTTTCCACTTTCACCTTAGGTATACATCTTAAAACATCAAAATCATCAAAATCCTATGAAATTTTCTGAAAATTTTACAAAAAACCCTTATTGGGACTCATTCTCCATTCTGGGTGAATCAGTCCCTGTCCAAATTTTTCACTGTCTATTACAGCATCAGAAACCTCATTTATGTGCTTCCTAAGCCTCCTAGTATCATATATTATAAGTATGGAAATTTTTGGGAACATTTTTTTTATGCATTTAGGCCAAAAACCTCATTCTAGACTACTCATTCTTCAAATCACTTCAATTGCAAACATCCTTACATCTGAAAATGCTTACATTTTTAAAATTTTGCATAACATCGATAAAAGTACTTTTCACTTTTTCATATACAATGTTTCTATTCATATAAATTTGCATAAGTTTGGTAAAAGTGCTTTTCATTCTTGCATATACATTGTTTACATTCTTAAAGTATCACATACATTGGATAAAAATGTTTTGCATCCTTGCATATACATTATTTATATTGCTGAAACATTGCATGACACAGTTACAAGTGCTTTTCATTTTTGTTCAAACAATGTTAGTATCTTACATCTTTAGACATGTTAAGAAACATTTCCTATCCCCTTTCTATGAGATTTTTTTTGTGAAAGAGACAACAACCTTGGATATTCCTAACAATCACATTTGTTCTTCTCCTAATATCTCTCCTATTGGAAAAGAAGATATTATGGTGTTGAAAGAACAAATTTTTGAGAGTTTTGAGAATCCTAGTTGTTTCTCTCCTTTTACCTCTCTTAGTGGACAATATATTCATAAAAAACATAACATAACCATAGATAATCATGACACTAGCATTTGTCCTTCTCCTAGTATCTCTCCTAGTTGTGAAGAAGATACTTTGTTAGAAAACACAATCCATGACAATCTTACCTATCCCCCTTCACCTAGGAAGACACTTATCGAGCAAAAAAATTCAACCATTGATCATTCCCCTACTTGCGATGAAGTCCTTTTAGAAGAACCAACCTTTGAATTTCAAGAACATTTGGCTTGTAGTTCTCTTAAAAACTCTCCTCCTAGAGCGAATACCATGGTGTTAGAAAATGGAAACAATAATAATGTGTCTTCCTTAGATCAAAAGGTGATTATCGATTCCCCTTTATTAAAGATACATCAAACCAAGACCATTGAGGTTATGAATATGCAAGTGTCCATTCAATCTCCCTTGATTAATGGACCTCCTTCATACCCTGTGGGACATCCTAAGAACCCTTTAATCCTTTATCCCCCTTCACACAAAAAACAAACTCAAAACCAACCTAAACTCATTCTTTACCCATCGTCACATAAACCTCCACCTCCACCTAAACCCAGGTTTACCCTTTACCCACCTCAGAATAATGTGTCACAACAACCAAGTCATAATACAATTTCTCATACATATAACACTCAAAACAATCCATCACCACCCCAACCAACCCCAACCCCCTTACCCTTTCCTAATTATATACTACCTAGTGCCCCTTGATTAAGGGAGTATGATATTTTTGAACAGCTTAAGAGCACTTCCACCAAGATATCTCTTTGGGACCTTCTTTAGAATTCACCTACCTATCACACTATGCTTCAAATGGCCTTACAACAAGTTCCTATCCCTTCTAATGTGCAACCAAATGACATAGCATCTATAATTCAAGGATTGAATGTTGACATTATTTTCCACCAAAATGAACTCCCCCCTTTGGAAGTGCAAAAACAAAATGAAGCTTTCCAAATAATAGCTCAATACAATACAACACGGATAAAGTGAACCCTTGTTGACAATGGCTCCGCTCTTAATGTGTGTAGTGTAAAACTCTTGGATAGGCTTCATGTGGATACATCAAAAATTCAGCCTGATTCTCTATCTATTAAAGGCTTTGACAATGTAGCAAAACAATCGCTTGGTGTGATTACTTTGCCTATTATAGTTGGAGTGGCCACATTGGATACGAAAATTCATGTTATGCCTCATGAACTTTCATATAATCTCCTTCTAGGTAGACCATGGATTCATGAAATGAATGCAGTGCCTTCCACTCTTCATCACAAAATGAAATACATTCACAACAACAAAGTGTACACACTTGAAGTTGGCCCTGATCCCAATAGTCATTTGCACATTGAGAAAAACAATGTGCATCATTTAAACACATTAACACCAACTACACAAGTGGAACCCGTTCAACCAAAAGATAAACAACACATTGAACAAGTCACGAAGATATTAGATGATTATTGGGGTTCCTTAGATTTCACACCAACATTCATGGGAATTTACAAGATCATACACAAAGATTCAAATAGGGGAAACGAAAAAGTAGATGACCCTTTGAAAGCATCCACCTCAACCACTTTAGACCAAAACACAACCACTTACACAACAACCTTTGGCGAACACAACAATGACCAACAACCCAATCCAAAAGCAATGCAAAATATTTATGGAAAAGGTTATGAACTTACGAAACAACTTGGATATAGTGGAAAAGGATGTGGTGCTCATGAACAAGGTATCTGCAATCCTATAGATCCTATCACACAACAAACAATTTATGGTCTTGGTTATTGTCCTTTGATAGAGATTGCCAAGACTTCACTCAACACCAACACATCTTCGCTTAATGCCAATTTCATCTTGCCAAACAATAATGAATTGAAATCATTAGATTTTACACCCTCCTGTAAGGAGAGAATAAAAATTTTCAATCTCAACAGTCTTGCGTAGATATGACAACTAATACTAAGCAAGATGTATCTTTGTCACAAACTATAGGACCATCTTCTAACATAGATCAAGTTGGTCTCTTGTCGAGACTCCTCCAAGATCACTTGATAATTTTCCCTCCATGAACTCAAAATAGATGTTATTACAAGACTTCATTTTGTGCATACCATAGATTTCATGGTCATTCCATTAACGAATGTAAGGCTTTGAGTCATAAAATCCAACATCTTAAGGAGTTTGGTATTCTCCCTTATGTGGGGGCATCTAATTCCTCTAATTGATACTTTACCTTGCATCTTCTCAATCATTTCGGCTCACCTTTTCCCTACACTAAGTGGGGGAAAGGGGTTAGCTAGCCTTGTCCTCGTATGTCACTTTTTGTTGCCTCTTTTGGCTAGTTGTTAACCTTTCCTGACCATATAAGAGCAAGCTTAGGATGTGGATGACATGCCTTGAGTTGGCTCGCACATGACATACTACCCTTTTCCTAACGTAGTTTATCAGAAACATATGACTTGGCATAGGGCTTTCCGAGTAAGCTCTCATGTTCTCCTTCTACTTTAAAGCAATTTCTCACAATACTGGTGTTCGCAACCACTTTAAACTGGGGGCATACATCACCACTCACATTTCATTGTGTGATTTCTTTCTTCTTGCAACACATCCTTTTCTTGGTGGTGTCATTGGGATTGATTCCATCCAAGAGTGTGATACTTCTTTTGATGAATCCTCTCTTGGAGACATTAAGCACAATGTCCCCTAAGATGAGACCTTGCACGAACTAAGTAAAATCCATTTGAACATTCCTTACACCATTTTGCATTTACAATGTCTATGATTGTCAAGCATACAAAGTTTTGCTTACCTGATAGAGCTTGAAAATCATTTTTGTGGTGCCTTATTAAATTTATCAGGAGGTATAACTTCAGTATGGTTGAGCGGGAAGCCCATTCTGAGGCATGACTTTCCCATAGCCACCTTGTGGATTTCTCACCCCATAGACAACCAAAAGTTTGTGGCCCCAGAGTGAGTATACTTTGGAATTCTCACCCAGTGGATAGCCAAGAGTTTCGTTGCCTCACAGTGAGTATGAATTCTAACAAACAACCTAGATCTGATCTACAATGTGTTGGACAAATGGTCAAAGTTTGATCCACCTTTTTGTTTCTACTCATTTGTACTTCCATCTAGTTATTACCATTGCATGATCATGTATCTTGTCTTGTTGCACATCATTCATCCTTGTGCATATCCTTTTGAACTCATGTCAGTGTGACTTAGGACCTTGGATCTTGGGGGCTTGACTGCTTCCTCGATCTTTGTCATCCTAGACCATCCACATTAGAACGATTGGACTCCTCTTGAATGTCTAGTGTGAGTTTGAAGCAAGTTCATCCTCTCACTAAAGTGGGGGCTAACTGTGGACACAAAAAAAGTATCCCTTTTTTCTTACTTGATTTAGGAATAGTTGATGATAAAATGAACTTAACTTCACCTTGATTCAATGTTGTGAGGTTTTTTACACTTCCACACTAGGTCTTGGGCCCTTGCAAACTGAATAAAATGCATTTATTGATGTCTTGTAAAGCTGTTGTAAAGTGTTGTAAAAGACTTTCACGCCTCTCTAGACTTAATGAACCAATTTTCCCTTAATTCAACATTATAAAATGTATTTAATTACATCTTCACATTAATCTAGAAGGCTTGTAAAATAAACTTAATGTTAATCTAGTGTTGTAATGTGTCTTACATGTTCACATTGGATGTTGTGCCTTTCTAGGCTAAGTGGACCTCATTTTAGTGTTGTAAAGTGTATTTAATCACACTTTCACATTAAATTTTGTGTCCCTAGCCCTAATTGACCTTTACATCACCATTAATAGGCCCCTATTACCCCATATTATGCATCCCAAGGCAATATTTGATGAAATACCCGACAAAGTCACCATATAAACCTAATTTCCTAATTCCCCAACAACCCAGCTAGCAAATGGACCCCTTTGGGACTAATTCACCATCTATGGAAAATGAGTCCCTGCCAGGTGGGACTGATTCGCACAAGGTGGTGAATTAGTCCCATTTGGGTCATTTTTGAGTTTTGAGCGGAAAAAACTAGAATTTATGTTTATTATTCTTTCATGTCAGTCTTAGGGATCCAATTTACGAGAAAATAAGGAGAATTTCCTATAAAATCAAGTCTCTAAACCCTAATTTACATCTCTTAACTCATTCACAATTTATTCATCATTTGGCTTTCACTTCAAGTCAAGCAAGCTAGGGTTTTATCATTCCAAGTCATTAAGATAGCTTCCCAAGACATTCAAGGGCAGATTCTTCATGTTTTGCTGTAGAAATTCAAGATAAATTATCATGGAAAGGTAATAACTCCATTATTGTATGCCTCATTACATTCTTTTCTCATTTTGGTTTAATCACCTACAAAGGAGTTTTACCAAGACAAACTCCCATGCCCTAACATCCAATATTTCTCCTTCTCTTCTTGTGTGTTTGCAGATTTAGACATCTTAAAGGCTTGGAAATCATTAAAGATCAAGTTACAAAGTTTTTGAAGACATATCCTTGTTGAACAAGTAAAAATATCCACCAAAAGTCACTTTCAAACCCAAAAATTAGAGTTTTAGAGGCGGACACCTATGAGGAACCAAAGAGCAGACCGAGGGCTTTAGTTTCCACCTGTGGATTTTCAAAAATTCAAAAGTGGATTGATTCACCACAAGTGGTGAATGAGTCCCACTGGTAGGCCTGATTTTGGTTTTCTGCATTTTTGGATGCCCATTTGTATGAAACGGGCTCTAGAACAGTTTCCCAGATCTAGGACTAATTCGCCCAGAATGGCGAATGAGTCCCAATAGGAAAAAATTTCAACATCAATAGCATTTTGAATGTCATTTCCAATCTCCAGCAATATTTCAAGTGCACCTCTTCAGTTTCATCCATTTTTGTTACAATTTGCATTCATTTCTAGGTGTTTTTGCATATCACAATGTGTTGTCAAACAACTAACATTTCTTTAGTTTTCATTCAAAAATCAATATATTTCTTTAGTTTTTTTCATTTATACCATTCCATTTAGACATATTCCACCCACATCACATCAATCCTTGAATGTAGACATTGCCCATTTTGGCCCATTCTTTCCCCTTTTAGGTGAAAAATCCTAGAAGTGCAAGAGAGTATTTGGGTGCCAAAATCTTTGTATCCAATATTAAGTCTTTGATGTGTCAATAATGTAATTGAGTTCTAAAACATTTTTCATGAGCCAAAAAGGTTTTCACAACCTTGGTGGAGCTCAACAATGGTTTTAGAAATTTTGAAGAAAAATTGTTTCAAGTGGCTTGTCAAAAATTGGAGGTTTTGAAACCTTTGTTAGCTCCCAACAAGGTTCTCACAACCTTTTCAAAGCCTAATAGGCCTTTCAAAAAATTTGAAAAGGTAAAAGGTGAAGGCATGTTCATTGGATTGGTAGTGATTTGAGATGGTTTTATATTGATTGAAGATTTTTGATTATGACTTTGTTGCCGCCATGTTTCACCAACAGTTAAAGTGATCAAAAGAAAGTGGGGCATTGGAAAAATCATAAAGTTAGGAAACCTTGTTCAACTCTCAAAAAGGTTTCACAATATTATTTTAAAGTAAAGTAGGTTTTTTAGAACCATTTGAAGAATGGAATATGGAAAATGTTGGTTTATTTAGCGCTTGGTGAAGTTGATTGTGGTTTCACCAATTTTTTTGGGAAATGAATTCTAAGTGTTAGATTTTCTAGAGGTTCTCATAACCTTATCAAGATTTGAAATGGTTCTCTAAACCTTTTCAAATCCTGATGCCTTTTTGCTAAGGTTTTTTCGTAAGGGAAGATTTTTGAAGTGTTTCATTGTTCCACCAAGTCTTATGTTCGTCAAAGATTTTGGATGGTTTAAGAGCCAATGTCAAATATTGAAAAGGTTCCCACAAACTTGTTAGAGGTCGAGGGGATTTTGGTAACCTTCTTGTTCATTGATAAGAAGATGAAAGATAGATTAAAGAGAGTAAGTGCATGGTTTTTCAACAATTTGATGTGGTTGTGAAGCATCTATTGATTGTCTACAAGGTTCTCACAACCTTATCAAAGCTTGATGTCCTTTTTTAACCTATTTAAGACAAGGAGGGGGTGCCATGTGTCATATTGGTGCAAAATTTAGATGGTGGAAAAGCTGGCATATTCAAGGTGTTGTGCCATTGTTCGAAAAAAAATAGTTAGTGATCATGTGATCCTAATATGAAGGATATGTGGCATCTCCACATCCCTCTAGAACATGTTTGTCAAGTTGTAGTCATATGGGATCTTGTTTGAGTTGTGACCCTTCTCAATAATGTTGATAGGCACTCAAAGCATTAAAATGAGTAGGAAAATGTGCAATACGGAAGTAGACAACCAAAATCATCATAAAATACTTTTTTTAAATGGATTTGAGTGCAAAACATAGTAGTGATGGGTCTTTTAACTCGCCCTTCTACTTGCGACCGTTCACCCACCAACTCTCCCTCCTTTCCTAAGCACCACTAATGGCTAGAATTAATGCATACAATTAAGATAAAGACTCTCATACTCCACTAGTATAGTAAGGACATGATAGGGTATGTTTGAAGCACTAAAATAATTGAAATATCTAATAGGATGACATGGTTGATGCCTATAGTTGTAGGAAATCATTGATTTTTTAGGAACACCATGAAAATCTGCAAGTTTCCCTTTTTGGGCACTTGGTAAAGTGTAATGTCCCAAATTAAAATAAATTTCAATTTTAATCAATTTTATGTAACCCCACAAAATTTATTGTCTCAAATCTGCAATATCCTGGGATTTTCGCAAAATAAACTTATCTTAAAATCTGAAATCTTAATTTCTATCAAATTCAAGATAGGGCGGGTTGGGGCCCTAGCTCGGTTGGCTAAATCTTTCCTATTGCAGGAGGTTGGTCACAAGGTCTAGTCTCCCCCACCCTCATGGTACTAGAGGGCGTTTCGCACAGCACCGCCGATCATGTTAAAAATTTTACCAGGCACACTGCAGTTTATATGGGGTCGTGCTACCTGATTCCTGCAGTCTAGAAAAAAAAAATTCAAGACAAGGCAAATTGGGTGTTTTGGAAACAACACCAATATGCATAAAATTGGAAATCAAGTGAAGTGCAATTGAGATAGAATAATTTATTATTTAATTTCATATGGATTTACATTATATTTTATGTCATATAATAGATAACAGCCATAAACATCCTTAGAAAGTTACATACAGATCTCTAATTGAGAACCCAAAATAATCACTGTAACTACAGAAAACTTCACACAAACTCACCACACTACTCAATTACAAACAACAATAGAAATATGCTTCTTACAACAACAACTACATTCAACAACCCAATAACTATATAATGCACACCAAACTAGATCCAAATCCTAAATCTGGAAGCCACAACCACACTCTAAACTGAAACAATCATCACAACACTCACCAACTAACAAATAATTGATCTTGGACATAAAATTATATCAAGGAATGACTCTTATACATGGATATGTGTTGCATTCTACAATCACACAATACTAAAATCTAAATACACTCTTAAACTAACAAACCCTTACCAAACTATTATGAATAAAGTGGAATAAAAATACCAAATGGAAAGCTTTAAGCACAATGACAACCCCTTAATGAAATTTCTCTTGGAGAACCTTGAAACCACTATCTTTGAGACTCAATCTCCCTGGTTTATCAACCCTAGAGATTCATCCTTCATTGGTTTATCAACCTCTAAAGAATAGCACAACTTGTGTGAGAAAACATGCATAAAATGAATTCAACTTGGAAGACCAAACAATTATATATCAAAATCATTTCCAAAACCAACTTTGGCACCCAAATTCAAATTCCCAAGGAAATAGATTCTTGCATGCCAAAATTGTAGCTCCCACTTGCTAAAAGTGAAGTCACCAAAAACATTCTAATCCCAAACTGTCAAATTACATGTCACTTGCCTTTTTCTAAGAAACCCACCCCTACCTTGGACCCCATTGATACTTCAAAAATATTAGCTAATTTGTCACCATGAATTATTTAATTAATATAATTTGAAAAAAAAACTTTCCCCATGTATTACCAAGTCCTGACTTACTATTTTAGGAAACTAGGTTTACTAAAAAATAGTAAATATTATCTTTAGAAAAGGGGACATTACAAGTCCTCCCTTTACAAGATGGTTTGTCCTCAAGCAATGATGATTTGGATGGTTGTGATCTTTTGTCATTTCCCATGTTGCATCTACAAATTTGATTAAGTACTTGATGATACCTTTGTTCCTTAGCTTTTCCTCTCTTGTTTCCATAACTCTTTTAGGTGTCAAATTTTGTTTACTCTCATCATATAATGGTAGCAATTCAAAATAGATTACAATATTTTGTACCACCACTCTCAAGAGACATGAAACATGAAAGGAATTGTGTATGTTGCAAACTGGTAGCACATCCAACTCAACAACTACCTTTCCATCCCTCTTGATGACTTTGTGAGATCCATTAATCCCATCCACTCTACCTTTCTTCAAGAAACTTTGATTATATGGTTGCAACCCAGAAAAATATCCAATATGGGAATTAGAATGCACACCAAAGAAAACTTCAACCTCAAATATTATTTCCATTTTCTTCCTATTTGCATACAGTTTCTATTGATCCTGTGCAAGATGTGAATTATCTCTAAATGACCCCAAGTCTTCTTGACTTTGTAGGAAAAAGTCACTTGTTTTAGGGGCTCTACTATTTGAAAATAATAACTCAAAAAAAGAGAGAGAATCATAACTATAAAGAGCCTAAAATGGATACATGCCAAACGATATATGATGGAAAGGGGTGTGAAAATACTCCCCTAATTACAACCATTTCTCCTAAGCACCATGTTGATAGTGTTCCATTGACAAAAAACCATACTCAAACTAAACTCCTCTCTTGGAATCCCAAAAAGAAGACACCATCCAACCCGCAACTAAAATTTTTGAGGTTTGGAATCAATGGCATGGAACATACCCTACCAAAGTAACTCAAAGAATACCACATTAGCTAACTCACCATCAGTCACGATCCTAGATAAAATACAAGACACCCTACTCAACCATAAGACATAGTACCCCTCATCATTTCCATAAGTATGAGGCCAGTCAATCAGAACCATGTCTCTGGAATCTTCCAACCAAGGAATGCTTATGTTGTCACCATCATGAATCATTACATCAACACTTAACCTCCAAGTGTCAAATGGAATGCAATGGGCACACCAAAGCAACCAAACCAATGCAATCATTAAACTATCATTTGTAATCACGCATTTCATCTCCATGAAGTAACTGTAATGGCCATTTCTCACCAAAGTGGAAGCAATGAAAGAATGAATTGTTTCTAGGAAAATACTTACAACCAACTACCCAAAAAATTTCCAATGCTCAACAACAATCTACACATGAAAAGTGATCTCCCTAGCCAAAAAAAAATATGTAAGGACAACAATAACCAAATTGAAATCCAACTAAAAGGATAGGAGGTATGAGTATGAAAGTAACAACAAGATCATTTCTTATGGTTAACATACCTCTATTGTCCCATCTCAACCAAGAACTATTCAACTACTGGGTTGAAGAGACTATGCAACTCATCTGCAACTTAGGATCCAAAGTTATGTGCAAGTTGATTAGAAAGTGGGAAGCAATACTAACAATGAAGTTTGACCCTCTACTCCAGTATGGTGATAACATCTCATAGAAATAAATTGCACCTAGGTCCTGAATCTTGCAATCAACTCTAGTCTAATCACTAAAATTTGTTAGATCTTCATTACCCAACTCAAACAAAAGATTATCATGATTAAAATTAGCGTCTATCTCAAATAAAAGATCAACAAAAATTTGAAGATTAGATCCATCCTCTTGCTGGTCCAAACTCCTACTATCTAAGTGTGTTAGATCATACTCCTCCTAGATGCAATCTAGCTCCCTAAATTGTTGAGCCTCATAGAGTTTATCACTTTACTCTATAAGTGCCTCTTGAACACTTTCCAAGGTAAGCTTTATAGATTTAAGCTTGCTAGTAAGCTCACCAACCTCTTCCCTTAATTTCTTAGTCATGGATAGGGTCTCGCTTGCAAAATAGTTAGCCATATCTCTATCATGTAACATGTGCAAGTAGGCTACTTTTATTTCCTCCATGGTGTCTTTCATTGTTTTCAAATCAACATAGGCAACACTAAGATCATTTTGATCCCTTGTGCATTTTGAATGATGATTTCTACATCTATGTGTGTATTATCCAATCTAGATAAAATTTGCATTTCATTTTCAATAGACACCAAGAATTGTCTTCCACAACTTCCCTCATGCATGTCAAGTTTTTGTAGATCTAATACATTTTTTTTATAATGGATGCAAGAATCAAAACCTTATTCATACCCATCATCAACCTCATCATGTCTATGTCAAATCTCATAGATATCCCTTTGACCAACTTGATGAAAATGTGTAGCATCGGGTTGAGGATCCAATTCAACTAGGCTACTGTGTCTATGCTCATAATCATGGCTTCTATATTTTTTCTAAAAACCAAAGCTGCTATATCTTTGCTCAAAATCAAATCTTTATGTATTTTCTCAAAATCGGCATCAAGCAGCAATAAATCAGATTTGTGATCAATATCATTATCATACCTTGCAACATTAGCTCCCTCAATTCCATCCACTATGCATGATGAATTAAAATAAACATTCGAATGAAAGGGTAATTCATCCCAAGATAGGTCCTCATCATACTTATATGCTGACACACCTAGATCCCATGTGAAAGAGGTTTGATTGATTTGATCAAAATATAAGTAGTCACTATGCTCCTCATGAGTGGTTTCCCTTTTGAAAGAGTCATTCTCCATCTTTCTAGGACTGAAATCTTCATCAACATCTTTCTCCATAGGATTTTCTTGGAAGCCAACCCCAAAGCCACCTGAAATATCATCAATGAAATAGGATGAGTGATCATCAAAAAATAATTTGGAACTATTATCATATTTGATTCCTCCAAGTGCATTAGAGAGCTCATCATCAATATCTACTCACCAGAAACATCAAAGTAGACATTTGGTTTGGAATGATCATTGGATGAATCCATACTATGATTTAAGGCTATAAATTTATCATCTCCTTCATGCATAACCTTTTCTTCCCTCAATGCATTAATGTCCAAAGAGTTATCTTGAAACTTTGTCACACATTCATCATGCTTCAAAGCACTCACAATATTAGACTATCCTGTTATGAATTCTTCTACAACTACCTTCTCCTCTTCAACCTTTTGTTCAAATCTATCAATTATCCTTTGAAAAAATTCATCAAAAGGATTTACCTAAATGTGGACTTAGGTGTTCATACCTAGCATCTCCTTCAAGATGCAAGATCGCATACTGAATGACAATGTGTTCCTTCATGGAACTAAGTAGGAAATAGTCTTGCATCTTTAATAACCGTGCTTTAATGAGATCTTGTCCAATCCATTAAAATTTGGAGCTAAAGATTATATGATTTCCCTTCTACTATGTCCTAGGTGATGTTTTTTATCCCTTTGCAGTTGACATCGTTTGCATCAAAATGATATAATCATTGTATGGGACAAAATTTCTAAATCCTTCATCTTGATTAGCATAAGTTTCCCTAATGGCCTTTAGATCTCTTGAAAAATATTCCATGGGATTTGAAATGGAAATAGATATAGCAGGATCACCAACAACAACCATCTTTTAACTCCTCTTTCCTTATTTCAAAAGTATGATCAAACCCTCAAGCTAGCAAGATCATGGCTCTAATACCACTGTAATGTCCCAAATTAAAATAAATCTCAATTTTAATTAAATTAATGTAAACCCACAAAATTTATTGTCTCATATCTAGAATATCTTTGGATTTCCACAAAATAAACTTATCTTAAAATCTAAAATCTTAATTTCTATCAAATTCAAGACAGGGCAAATTGGGTGTTCTGGAAACAACACCAATATGCATAAAACTGGAAATAGGGTGGAGTACAATTGAGATAGAATGATTTATTATTGAATTTCACATGGATTTACATTATATTTTATGTCATATATAGCAGATAACATCCATGAATAGCTACAACAAGTTACACACAAATCTTTAACTGAGAACCTAAAATAATCATTGTAACTGCAACCAACTTCACATAAACTCACCACACTACTCAATTACAAAAAAAACAACAATATGCTTCATAATACATATAATAAATGCTTCAATATGCTGCTTACAATAACAACTACATTCAGCAACCCAATAACTAGAAAATGCACTCCAAACTAGATCCAAATCCTAAATTTGGAAGCCACAACCACACTCAAAATTGAAACAATCAGCACACCACTCGCCAACTAACAAATAAATGATCTTGGATAGAAAATTATATAAAGGAATGAATTTTATACATGGATATATGCTGCATTCTACAGCCACACAGGAATAAAATCCAAAATACACTCTTAAATTGACAAACCCTTACCAAACTATTACGAATAAAATGGAATAAAAATACCAAATGGAAAGCTTTAAGCACAATGGCAACCCATGAATGAAATTTCTCTTGGAGACCCTCAAAACCACTATCTTTGAGCCTCAATCTCCCTTGTTTATCAACCTTGGATATTCATCCTTCATTGGTTTACCAACCTCTAAAGAATAACACAACCTGTGTGAGAAAACATGCATAGAATGAATTCAACTTGGAAGACCAAACAATTATATAGAAAAATCATTTCCAAAACCAAATTTTGTGCCCAAATTCAAATGCCCAATGAAAGAGATCCTTGCATGCAAAAATTGTAGCTCCCACTTGTCAAAAATGAAGTCACCAAAAACATTCTAATCCCAAACCGCCAAATTATGTCACTTTCCTTTTTCCAAGAAACTCATGCCTACCTTGGACCCCATTAATATTTCAAAAATATTAATTTATTTGTCACCATGATTGATTTAATTAATATAATTTGAAAACCCAACTTTTCCCATTTATTTGTAGGTCCTAACTTACTATTTTAGGAAACCAGGTTTACTAAAAATAGTAAATGTTATTTTTAGAAAAGGGGGCATTACATAAAGGATATAGAGACTTATTATTTCATTTTGAATACATGGTAAATTAGTTGGAGAAAAATAGAGAGAAAAAAGAAACATTCAACTACGATTTTTATTCCAGAAAAGGGAAAGATAACCATTTTGTAAATCAATGAACTGGGTTCATCCAAAGTATGTAAATGATTTGTCATAATATCAAGAAGAAATAATTTGAAGTGTAGAATCAACCTTGTTTTAATTTCTCCATTGGTATTTTATGTGTTTCATGATTTATATATGATTAGTTAGTTAACCAAACAACTGTAAAAGCTTTGCAAATATTTTGTATAGTGTTTGTTCATAATATCTAAAGAAACATATGGGTTTTTCAATGGATAAATAATTAGAATCTCTTAGTATTCTAAAAAATATATATTTCATTGAATGCATGCATAGAATGTGATTTTATTATGTATTAAGATAAGTATAGTCTTCGATGGAATCTTCATTAAGGTTCCTTGTTTGGGTTTTTCATCTTTTATATGTTTTTGGTTATCTCATGATAGTGTTGCCCTACTAGAATTCGTGTTGATCTTCTATAAACTCTAGTTGTCATCACCCCAACACCTAAATGATCCACTAAATTTATTTTATTTCAAGAGAATTTAGGTAATTTTCCTATATTTTTAGGTGCAAGAGGTAAACTATCAATAAGGGGTAGATTTATCCATTTTATTCAATTTTGTTCTTGATAAGTTTTTGTTGATAAAGGTGTGCGGCCTTTTTTTCAAACTAACACATTGGTATATTGTGACACTAATTGGACAACACTATGTAAAGGGTATAGTTTTCCACAAGGCAAGTATTCAAATTTTTTTGTCATCAATCAATATATCGCCTTAGGGAAACTCCCTTGGTCTTGAAAATCCAAAAAAGGTCTTACCCACTTCAACAATTATTCCTAAGTTTCCCAACCTAGACATAGGTTTTATGATATTCTTCCCACATTTGATACCCTTGGTACTTGGGAGACTATCCAACCTTAGGTATTTGGGGTCCACAATTGAAATCACCAATAGGATGTCAGAGGTTTCAATGGGTCTTGAACTTGTTGAACCTCTAACAAAGTTCAAAACAATCCAAAGGATCTAACAAGTGCATATAGAGGCTATTTTAATGAATTTTAAAGTGAGAAAAGGATTCAAAGAATGTTTTGACACCATGAGCACTCTAGTCTCAATTACATCTACTTTTCAATCACCATAATTATGATAGGTACTTTTCTCACCAACAAAATTTTGTTGCATGATTTGAACCACTCATTTTTGGATTTCACAACATCAAACATTGATTAAATTCAACTACTAAACCTCCTCTAGTGTGTTGGATTTTTGTAGGTTCCTATATAAAAATATGGGATGTATACTATTTTTATACATTTTCACAAAAGCACAAGGACCTACCTTCTATCCAAAAGCACCAAGGCCTATCTCTCTTGGCTATATTTCAAATCTAAATTCAATCTTGGTAACAAAGATTTAAGTCTAGATTGAAACTATATTGGCTTTGGATTCAATTTTTGAACCTTCTCTAGTGTGTTGGATTTTTGTAGGTTCCTAAGTACAATTTTTTCTATGAAAAAATGTTTATATAGGTGTTTTCCTCATTTTAGGGTTGATTATTCCTTTATAGACTTTTGCAAGTGTCAAGCTTACTCTATGGTTTCCACTCATATGTGTATCTAGATCTTAAAGAAGGAAATGATTATCTAAAGCATATGAAGGATGAAACATTCTATAGAGTATCAATAGTTAAATGTATCCAGGATCATTTATATATTTTCATGAAAATTTGTAACATTTGGCTTTGGTTTCATCTTACCACAATTGATAGCATGGATGTAATACAAATTTAATAAGTGTAACAACATTTTAATACATTACAAACCGTGTAATGGTCATTCATTCATTTCATATGTATTTCTGCAATATGATTAAGTATATTCTATTGTTTATATATTAAATTTGATACATTTATATATTATCTTTCCTTTGATAAACTATGCCTTTGTTAACTACCGGATAGACACTAGTATTGAATACTAATGATTCAATCACACAACTTAAATAAAGAAAAATCTATAAATAGTATTGTAGGATTTATTTTTATCATTTATATAATTCATGATTGACTATTATAACTAAGGAAATACCATCGAAAAGCTTTATCAATTAACCATCTTAAGAAATAATTTTCATGTACCTCCATCTTGCATTTCATGCAATGATGTTTTTATCAACTATATAAGAGGTTTTACATAATTGGTTACCTTTTAACCCAATGAAAATATTGGGGCTTAAACTTACTTAGGATACGATTACAAAATTCATACCTTGTACCATTTTTTTAGCATCTTCAATATTGTTCAAGATACCTTTAGGAACATCGTCAAGAGTCTAAGCTAAGCTCAAAGTATAAGATATAGTATCTACTCTTGTTAATTATAATTTAACCCCTAGTTTACTGATGAACCCCCATTTTTCCCTTTTGAAATACAACCCCTAACCTTGAAGGTAAAATGAAGTTCTAGGATTATGGAGTAACAATTTTAGGACCCAATAAAATGCCACCATTGATGGGGAGGTTTTGATCAACATGTTATCTTGAAGACCTTGGTGATTTTTGATAAGGAATTTTGTAGCCATCAATAGTATGTAGTGGAGATGTGGTTGCAATAGTATATATTTGAGATTTTATCTCTTCCAATTGAAGAGTGGTGACTCTATTTCAATCAACCCAAAATGTAAGTCATTCACCATAAATTTTTCATGGATAGAGGAAGACAATGTGGATATAAAAAAACACATGGTAATCTTTTATCCTGTGCAAGGAATAAACATAACATATGAAAATTTAGGGACACTAGCTAATCTTCCAAACCAAATGATCAAGATCAAGTACACCTGATATAGAAGAAATGCATTTATAGATTTAAGACATCAATATCAATATTCTTTAGAAGATTTAGCTAATAACTTGATTAGAAAATGAGGGGGGATGTATAGAAATGATTAAATATATGAAAATAAATGATATAGTGATTGGTAGAGTAAGTAGAGATAGATGCAAAGATGAAAAAAAGAATATAGAAACACATCTTGTTGTACAACCCTAGGTTCCTCCTACTAGGTTACAAATATCTCATCATCATGCAATATTCCATGATGATAATCAACAAATACATCTTGACACTAAATAAAGAGAAAGAATCATGAATGAGTTATCTTTACTATATCATATCAAGTAGAAGAACCAAGAACTCCAAGTAGAAAATGAGAGACTTAAGCAACAAAATTAGTAAACTCAAGCTCAAGTTCAAGTAGTCCGCTAAAATAATGTGATAAAAAAAATCATGTTCCTCAAAATCAGGATCAACATAATCAACAATTTAGTAACATGTTGAGTCATAGGTGAGCATTCTAAATGTATTCTCAAACATTCCCTCCATAAAGGCAACCTTTAGGAGAAAATAGTTGCAAAAAAATGTATTTCTTTGGTATCCCTAATTACGAAAACCCAATTTCAAATGAAATAAGAGTAAATTTTACTAAATTTTAGGGTAACAATGCAATGATAGGAGAAGAAAAGTTAAGGAATCTCATCAAAATTGAAAATGAATGAGATAGATGATAAAAGATGTGATGATGAAACTATTTGTGCATTCCCTAGAAGAAAGTGCCAAAGAATGGTACAAAATTCTCCTGAATAGCAATATTGACTCTTAGGAGGAGTTCATGGGGGTTTTTAAATTGCAATATGGGAATATGATTAATCATAAGTTTTCTATACATGAAATTATAGCTATCAAGAATGGAATCAATGAAATAATAGTGGATTTTAATAGTATGTTCATCATGATAATGAGAAATGTTCCACCACACCTTAAGCCTAATGAGTCAATGTGTCTTGTCATTTATTGTGATGTATTTGGTTCAAACATTGGATACTATCTATGAGATAAAAAATACACAAATATTTTGAGAAGCCTATGCTACAATCATAAACATTGAAAGAAATATGAGAGCTTTAGGAAAACACATCAAGAGGTTAAATGTAAATACTTCACAACTACATAGGGCTACACAAGTAATACATTTATAGATAAAAATAAACTAGATAGGTTGTTGGTTTCCATGAAAGTATTATATTATAAGGTAGCAAGGAATGAAAAGGGGTTGCCACCTCAAAATGTAGTAGCTCATTTCAATGAATTCCAAAGGCTACATAATAATCCTTACAATATTGATTAGTCTAAGAAGTCATAGAAAAATGATAAAAAAACAATCCCCAAGAAATTAGATTTTATGCAGTAAGAAAATGAAACTCTAGATACATTAAAGAATAAAAATGTGAAATTTCAATAGGTTACATCCTAGTGCAAAGCTTGGTTTCTTCCTCACTATTCATTAAATTGTGCAGTTGCTCTCTTAATGAGAAAAGAAGAAGAATTTCCTAATGAGGAAGGCGATGTTGAATACTATAAAGTTGAGATTGATCAATTGGATGCATTTGAGTATGATATAATAAATGGATAATATTTTCATTGTAGCTATGATATATACGATTATATATTTTATTCTAAGTACAATGTTAATCCAATTTAGAATGAGTTTCCCACTCATGATTTTGAACATTATAGGGAGCTCATGAGGCAAAGGTATAAGGGAAAAAGTCATCAAGTCAAGACATCAAGATCCTTCTTGATGCAACAATAATTCAAGTTCAAAGTGTATATTAGTTTAGGAATAGATAGGTACCAACACAAAAATAACTTGTTAAGAAGAATAAATTTGACAAAGAAAAGAAAAAAGTAGATATTGAAGTTGGAAATGGTAATACACCCAATGAAGTGGTTGGGAAGAAGAGAATTCAAATTTAACAACATAAAATAAAGAATTATATGCCCAAAGCTCAAAATAATGATATGATATCAAGTGTTGCACCTACCCCAAAATCAAATATCCCAAGTGATAAAGCCAAGAAATATAAAAAAAATACTAAAAGAACTTGTTGAGAGAAAGATAAGAAGGAACCAAAAAGTAAGGATGTTGTTTCCCATGATTCACTCATTCCTTATACTCCTAATGCAAATAATATAAATATTTCACATAGTACACCTCTCCCAAAAAATATATATATATATATGGCACATGTTTTAAGTCAAGTTATGATCTCAACACCAATAAAGGAAATCCTTAGGATTCTTAAACACAGGGAAAGAGTTATATCCTGCATCATTAGGAGAGGTATCCTAGATCAAATCATTTTTGTCACTAATGAGATTGATATGGATGAAATTAATGAAGAAACCAGAGAGGTGTATTTAGGATCTTTCCTAGCTAACAACCAATTAATGTTTTTATCTTTTTTACACTACCCCCAGGATTGATGGATAGTTGTTACACAATTGTATGTTAAATACAAGTGGCTCTAGCAATTTCATGCCACTTTAGGACATGAATGAATTAGATTTGTAAGTATCCAAGTCCTATGGTAAAAAAGATCATGGATTAAAGAGAAATAAATGTCATTGGAGTTGTGAATGATATAGAATCTCAACTTGTTGCATACCTAGATAAGTCATTTTTAATTTATATAAGTATAGTTTATTATCCTCGCAAGTGGGATATGTTATTATCTAGAAAGTGGATAGAATCCACTAGAGATAGAACTCAAATGGATCTATCCGATGCTACCTTTCCTTTGAATGATAAAATTTCAATTTGCATAGGTAAATAAAAATAATAGAGAACATTGAGGACTATTACAAGACCACCAATGAAGTAAAATTCTTCAATGCTAGTATTGACCACTTAATTGGTTATTGTAATGAATATGATTATAAAAATGTTAATCCTATTCCTTTCCATACTTATTAAAATTATTTTAATAATTTATGTACAATGTTATTTGATGATGCTTGTTCAAGTGATGGTTTAGGTGTAGGAGTTTCTCTAGTTTCTCCAAGTGGTGAACTATGCATATTTTCACTCAAGCTAACATTTCAATGCATGAATAATGTTCTTGAGTATGAGGCTCTATTTTTGGACTAGAAACTGCTCATAGACATGGAATTAGATGTCTAATAATTCATGGGGATTCAAAATTTATTGTGTAATAGGTAAAAAAGTACTATGCATCTAGAGAGAAGAAATTAAAACCGTACAATAATGTAATTTAGGATAGCCTAGAACTATTTAATGTGATTGGAATTGAGTGAGTAGATAGATATAAAAATTTGGAGGTTGGTTTTGCAGTATTTGAAAACATCTAATTTTGATTTGGATTCATCTTCTTCTCCATACATATGTAGCATGAAAGTCCTCACAAGGCCTACTATCCCTAAAAACATATGTAGCTAGTAGGTATTTGATGATAGTTAGTAGATATAGAGTTTCCTAAACTACATGGATGTGTTTGATATCCAACTGATTGATTAGAAATATATGGTTGAGGTATAGGATGGAAAGGAAATTATGTTCAAGGGAATGAAATAGTGCAACTGAAGACCAATGTCCTTCCCAAAGGGATTGTAGAATTAGAAAGAGTTTTTGATAGTGTAGATTATTTTTTATTATAGGTAAAGCAAGTTTTGAAGGGACCCCAAAAGAATTTTTGATAGTGCAAATTGTTACACGAATATGAGTAAGCCATTTGATGAAGACAATGTTGAAGGCCTAGGTACAAAGGTATCTTCTGAAATGATCCATATAGGTAAAATATTGAAACTTATATAAAATAAAATTTTGGTAGCATTATTGAAAATATTTAAAAAGTGTTTGGCATGGTCATATGATAAAATCAGAGCTTATAGGGAGGACCTATTTTAGCATACCATTCCCCTTTCAAACAATATGTAAAACCCTTCAAAAAAAATAAAAAATTGAATAACCCAACCCTTTATCAATGAATTCAAAAAGAGTTAATGAAGCTAAAATATGGAGGTATCATTAAACCTATCAAGTATTCTAAATGGGTATCTAATATTTTCCCAATAAGAAAGAAGAATAGGGAGATGAGGTTGCGTGTGGAGTTTAAAATATTAAATTATCCTCTCCCAAGCATAGACCATTATCTAAAAATGTGATAGGACATGAGAATTAATTTACATGATAGATGGATTATAAAGATACAACAAAGTTATGGTCAAGAAATTAGAGCAGCACAAGACATCATTCACTACTCCTTGTGGTACCTATGTTTACCTAAGCATTCCATTTGGGATAAAAGAATGTAAGCTCCACTTTTCAAATGGAAATAGTTTTTTTCCTTTGATGGTATTAGAAATGAGATCATGGTTTTTTTAAAGGATTATATGACTACTTAATATAAAGAGAGAAGCGATCATTGCAAACACTTGGATTTGATTTTGAAAAGATGCATGCAACACACGATTTCCATGAATCCAAAAAAAATACATTTTTGGTGTTGAAGAAGGAAAGCTATTATGATATATTGTGTCAAATAATTGGGTGAGAAAATATCCTAAATTATTTAGGGAAATTTACCTCATCCCCTAGCCTAAATCATTTAAAAGAGTATTAAATCTTTGTGTAGATAAAATTTGTTAGGAAATTTGTTCCTAATTTTGCTAAGAAGACTGAATTCATCTCCAAGATACTAAAGAAAGGTAAATTAATTATATGGAGTGAAGAACTAATTGACAAATTCATTGATATTAAGGAAACTCCCAAAGAAGAACCTTTCTGGTAAGCCCTAATTATTTTGAGCCTTTTCAGTTGTTCTCTTTTGCTTCCTTCTATACCATTTTTGTTGTATTACTTCAAAAAAAGGACGGATATGAGCAGCCTATTGCATTCTTTAGTAAATTTTTGCAAGTTGTTAAACTAAAATATTCAACCATGGAGAATCATGCCTATACCATTATGAAGGAAATATTTTTTAGATCATATCTTATAGGTGCAATATTAATTACTTATGTGCCACATACAATAGTGAAATATATATTCATTCAAAAATAAGCTTCAATTATTGATGAATTATTGCTGAACAATTTATAATAACTAGTTTTGGTGTTTCTACAAGGATCATTATTCATTATTCTATGTTTTTTAGATCCCAAGGTATGTTAATCATGTTCTCCAAATATGGAATAAATATAATCCCCTTATCATCCCTAAAGTGATGGACAAGCTAAATCCAACAAAAATATCCTCATGGAGATTGTACGAAGAACATTAGATACAAACAAGAATAGGTAGAATCATAAGCTTAGGTATCTGGTATGGACTTGTAGACATCTAAAAATGACCTGAAAATATCACATACTTGATTTCTCATACTAACATCATCCCTAGTCTATTTCACCTAATTCATCAATTTAGTTAAATAATGTCAATTATTTAGTTAAATTCATATTTTCTTCTATTAATTAAATAAATCAATTTTATTTAGTTAATTCACTTTTCTCCATACTAATTCCATTCTCATTTGATTAAATAATGCAAATTATTTAATTAAGTTCCATAAGCATACTTTGATTAAATAATTCATGATTATTTCATTAAAGCCTTTTTCTCATCCACTTGCACAATTAAATGATTTTAATTAATTGTTTAATTAGCTAATTTCTTTCCAAATCCTCCAAATTTTCCCACTTGTATAGTGAATATTCCCTTGGAATATTCCCTTTTCAAATTCAAATATTTCCTCCCAAATGGAAATATCTCCAACATCTCTCCAACATAATTCCTAAAAATTAGGGAATTGGTTGAGTCTCTCATGGATTTGAGACCATTGATCTGATCCTTGATCCATGTCCCATGGATTATCAATCATTGGATTCATCCTTGATCCATGTTTATTCCTCTCATTTGATTTCATCCATTGATTAGCTTTTTTGATCCTCATCATTGATCCTAATTTCAACATTCTATAAATAGTAAGCACTTTTTCATAATAATTCATCCACAAGCTTTTAGTAAGTTTACTCTCTTGAATTGATTGGCCAATTTGATCAATTTGAAAGAACTTGTGTCATTTGAGTTCATTTCTTCATCAATTTTTTTGCATAATAATGGATATTGTTTGAATTAAAGCACTCCACACCCAATTTGGACATAATCCCACAATACGATTGAGGTTTGCATCTCTTAGTTAGAATTTCATTTTAATTACTTTGTTCTTTCATGTTTTTGAATTCTAATTGAGTCTTGTGAAAAATTTCATTGGATTGTGTAGTTAATTGATAATTTTCTTAGCTATTTTAGTTCATTTGATGTCATTTGATCAATCAATTTTATACATTCACATAATGGCACACCCGATGGGACCCCACATCCCTAGCTAACAATTTTATTTGAGTTTTCTCATACTGTTTAGGAATAGGAGGTAGAGCGATGTATTTGCAATTTCTAGAGTGACGCATTTGCAAATTGTGACGCATATGTAGGTTAAAGGTTGGTGCAGTTGAGAATTGTGATGCAATTGCTAATTTTTATCTTTTTATTGTAGAGTGACACAGTTGCATTTTACCAGAGTGATGCATCTAAAAATAGAGACACACTTGCAGAGAGGCAGAGCAACACAATTTTATAATAGTTTGACGTAGTTGCACTAATAGTCTAACACATTTGTAGGTAAAACATATGGTAAAATTTTAGGGTTTCATCTAAATTTCAACTTGATTTTACATCTAACCCTAATCTATTTTCTATTTTTTGTTTTTGGTTAAGACTATAGAAACTGGGTGATATATAAAGCATGAAGCAAAGTTTTCATTAACACTAGATCATGAAGTATTCATCAAATTCCAAAGTTTTTATCTACGCTTATGTGAAGGATAACCTTAGAACTTCTTATTTTCATGCCTTAGATTAGAATCTCATATTTAAATTTGGTGTTTTAAGAATTGGACAAAACAACTTTCATTTGTCAATTTGGGATTAAAATTGAACCACACAACCTCATCTTCATTTTGGTTTAAAAATAACTTACAAATCTCACACTTCAATTGATGTTTTAAAAATTTATTCACATTTATCTTTGGTGCACCTAAAAGGAACAAGAGTGTGTGCTTCTTCTTTTTTGTGTTTTGTAGACTAGCAAGTGTGTATCCTCTCCCCTTGCACTTCGTGTGATCTTGGGTGAAGAGAAACACTTCTAGTTTGCATTATATGTTCATTGTAAACCCTATAAGGTGGTTGCTATGTATCCTCTCCCCTTGCGCTTTGTGCGATCTTGGGTGAAGAGAAATAGTAACACCTTCATTTTTTTCTTTTAAGTAGGATGCCTTTCTTGAGATACATCCCACAATGGAGAGCTCAAGGTCACCTCAAGTGGAGTTTTAGGGCGTGCTATATAAATTGGTTGAGAGAAAAGGTTGTAGGTCAAACTGTGCATGTAATGTTCTGGACTTGCCTGGCTTCTCGATGTGATGTCTATGATTTTGGCGGTGTTCACCTAGTTCCACCCACTAAAAAACTATTTGTTTTAGAGGCCTAAGAACATCGAACGTATTCTTATGGAGGTGCAATGGAATAGCATCATTCCATGAAGTTACTCGCCATGTACTAATCATATTTAAGGTGACAAACACCTTGTAAGGAACTTTTCCTTTCAAGGTAAGAGGTGTATCATGTTCATGTGCACTCTATTTACTCATTCTATGGATAGTATTTTATCGTGCAAGCCCAGATTAAGAAGATAAACATACTTGACTAAATAGGATTGTTCTTTCTTTTTGTTCTATAGATCTATTGCTAGTGATATTTATGGAAGAAATATTATGAAATATCTCCCATTAACTATTGAGTCAACTGAACACCTTTATTGATCATCAAAACACTCAAACAAACAATAAACATGGTTATGACAAAGATTTCAAACCATTTGAACACATTGTATGCACTTGAAGGATATTATACTATTGCATGCATCTAATTATATTTATTTCTATCAAAACAATATCTTAGTGTGCTTCCTCGTATCATTGTCTATATCTTTGTGCATTGTGTCAAAGTAAACCTAGGGACCTATAATTTGGCTTTTTGGTTTTCATAATATTGAGCTTTTGTGGAAAACAATTTTATTTATTGTAGAAATATTAGTTATAGACAACTCATAATAAATATCTTTATGTGGTAAAAATAATTCATGCTTAAATCAGATTTTAAGAATTAAACCTAAAAGCAACATTCAAAAACCACTTGTGTTACTTGATGAAAAACAAATAAAGAAGGAAATTTATGCTCAATATTATTTTTATCAAAAAAAAAAGAGTTATCATTGGACCAAAACATTATTCTCTATAAAATATTGAAACATTATACAAGGTTATTTATCAAAATCACTTGAAAACTATCAAAAATCATCACAACCATCTAATCAAACATCACAACATCTCATATCAAATCAAACAAACTTAAACATTTGGACATAAATGAATCGGGTTTGAAACCTTTATCACATCAACTAATTTAGCCTCATACTTGAAAATGATCTCTTTTCAAGAATTTTAGGTTGAGTTAGCAAAAATCATTGTGGATAAACTAAATTTGGATTCATGAGTCTACTTCCAAAGTAGTGAATTCATAATCATCAAAACACATCAAAAAATCAAATCAAATAATCAAAATCCTAAGTGTAGTTCTAAATCAAAAGTTTCATATCCTTCATATCATTGACATCATCATTAATTCAAATCAAACCAAACATCATCATTGAAAACAAACATTTGAGGTCACAAATATATTTCACAATCATTTATCTTAAATAAATCATTTCCTAGGATTGATAAAACCTTGCATGGTAATAACTAGATCTCAATGCAAAAATATATATGGAGCTTAATCCTAGGGAATTAAGGATTCAAGGGATCCAAATTTTAGTGATCAACCATATGGAATTCCTCAAACAAGTGAGCTTCCTCCAACTACAACACAACCTTCAACTACAACTAAATCTCAAGTGGAAACAATTTACATTGAAGAAGGACAAAACCACGTGAAGTCACTCCCGAAGATATACTAGAATTGCAACAAAGTCAAGATTTCCTTCATTCAATGGAAGTATTAATGAAACAAAGCCCCACACACTACATGCTCAAACTTTCACAATTAGGTGCCAAGCTTCCATCAAAATTTTATCTTAACACATTGAAGGAACAATCTTTTGAACAAATGACACAAGATCAAGATTTTTCCCTATATGCTTCAAGGAATCGTCCACAAGGGAGTGAGTCCTTCATACATAATGTGATTCAAAAATTTCCAAAACCATCAACATTTTCTCAAAGTTCACCAATAGTGACTATACAAGGGGTTGCTCAAACAAATCATGCAAATCAACATGGTAATCCCTCACATAATACTGAAGTTTCAAACAACACCAATACAAATGTGGGTTTTCACAATGCTTCAAATCCACCTACATTCAACACATCAAATCAAAACTTATTAGGTTATGGGATTAATCAATCATCTTCTACTATGAACCAACCCTTGATTCAAGGTCAAAATCAACCACCAAACCCAAATCATCAATCACAAAACCAAGGTTCAAATCAAAACATGGTTCCAAATACAAACATTGGTCCAAATCAAAACATTGGTTTAAATACAAATGTTGGTCCAAATCAAAACATGGGTTCAAATACAAACATTGGTCCAAATAAAAACATGGATTCAAATACAAACATGGTTCCAAATCAAAACATGGGTTCAAATCCAAACATGGTTCCAAATACAAACATGGGTCCAAATCAAAACATGATTCTAAATACAAAAATTGTTCCAAATACAAACATTGGTCCAAATCAAAACATGGGTTCAAATACAAACATTTTTCCAAATCAAAACATGGGTTCAAATACAAACATGGTTCCAAATCAAAATATGGGTTCAAATACGAGCATGGCTCCAAATAAAAACATGGTTCTCAATAAAAACATTGGTTCAAATCATAACATTGGTTCAAATCATAACATTATTCCAAATCAAAATGTTGTTCCAAATCAAATCCTTGTTCCAAATCAAATCCTTGTTCCAAATCAAAACATTTGTCTAAATCAAAATATTGTTCCTAATCAACACATGAGTCAACAACAAGGTTTTTCTCATGATCAATTACAAGATCAACAACAAGCACAATCCCAACAAATGTATACTAAAAAATAATTCCTTTCTCAACATCAAATTTGCAATATGGTCCTCAAAGTCAACAATACTTTCAATCTCAAGGAAATTCCACACCACAATACCAATATGGTGGAACATATAACACACCTCCCACGCCACCATCTAATTCAAAATATCACTCACCACCTTATCAACATCATACATATGTTCCACCATTGGTTAACACAAGCATGGACATTTCATCACAAATACAAACATTAACCCAAAAGATACAAGATATTCAAATAGGAAAGGTAAAGAAATCATATGTTGTTGAAGACTTATGTCCCTATCCATTTGATAGAAGCATCATGATGATACATTTTCCTCTAGACTTTGAGATCCCAAAGTTTGAAAATATAAGGGAAGAGGAAATCCTAAGGAGCATATAAGAAATTTTTATGTTTCTTGTATGGAGGTATCTTAAAATGATTCATATCTTATGAGACTATTCCCAAGAATCTTGGGTGGATTAGAAATGGAATGGTTTTCACATCTACCTCCTAGAATTAAGACATTTCAAGAGATCATAGATCAACTCATCACACATTTCTCTTATAAAATTGATGTTGACGTAGCATTGGAGGATCATTACACACTAAAATAAAATAGAGGAGAACCCTTTCCTACCTTTTTGCAACTATGGAGATACAAAGCAAGTGCAAATATCCTATGCCAGAAAAACAAGTTGAAATACTTGTTGGGAATCTAGGTATTGATTTGGCCTTTCAATTAAGTATGCAATGTGTCTCTACATTGGAAGAATTAATTTCCAAAGGGATTACTATTAAAATATATTTAATTTCAAAAGGATTCATTCAAATATCCAATGATAAACCATCATCTAGTAATAGCGATAAACCCCAATTTTGGGCTAAAAACGAGAATATTACTAATGATGGTGTTGTGGATGCAAAGGTGATCATCAATGCTCCTTATAAACCTACATCCTAACAAGAAAATAAGAAAAAATTGCAAACCATCAATAATAAATAAGGGCAACAAAGATCAAACAATTATCCTCCAAGGTGAAAATACACTCCTTTGGGAGAACCTATTGAAACTATCTTGACTAAATTAATTCAAACTCATTTTATCAAACTTCCTAATTTTCGTCAATATGGAGAACCTAAAGCTAAACCTCCATGGTACAAATACACTGATTATTGTGAATACCATTGTACCAAATGTCACAAAGCAACCAACTATATGAAATTGAAAAATGTCATTCAAGAACTTATAGAACATGGTGATATAAATGTCGATCAAATATTAGGAATTTTAGGAAACTATGACCTTGGAATATACAAGAATCCAATACCAAACCATGGACAAGGAAATTATGCAGGAAAAGGAAAAGGAAAGGTATATAACCAAGTCAACCATACCTATGACAATTTTGTAGGAAACACGTATTCATTTGATAATCATGTATCTATCATTACCATCCAAGGAAGAAATCTAGAGTGTGGAGTCACCACATGACGGGGAAAGGTAGCCATACAAGTGGCTCCTTTACAACTAAGAGTACCACCCAAAGATAATGTCATATATTATAGTCTTCTTGATCAACTCAAGAAGACACCAACCTAAATATATATTTTATAACTTTTAAAAATTCAACAGCCCATAAGGAAATTCTAGAGAAAGTCGTATCTTCATCATTTGTGCCTAATGACATTGATATTGAACAATTTCAAGTCATGGTGGGGCACATCTCATCCACTCACCATATTTTATTCATATAGAATGACCTTCCATCCCAATCATTTCACAATTGTGCACTACATCTTGAGGTATTGGTGCATAAGAACAAGGTGAAAAGAGTCTTAATAGATGGGGGCACTGTGGGTTTAAACATTTTTTCACTCCAATTAATTACACTCTTGGGCTATTCAGAAGGAGTCATAGAAAGAAGCAAAGGAGCAACAATAATAGGTTATGATGATGAAGAGAGATTTTGAAGGGACCATCACATTACCTATCCAAGTAGGACCAACCAACGAAAACAACATGTCAAGTTTTGAATCTTAACTTGCCATATAATATTCTCCTTGGTTGAATGTGGATTCATACAATGCAAGTTGTGGCTTCTACTTATCATCAATGTTTTAAGTTCCCCTATAATGGCAAGGAGATTACTACTCATGGTAATCTAGAACCTTTCTATTATTGTAGAGGGCTAGAGGAGAAATATTCTAAAATATTGCAAGTTCCAAAGAATGATGAGGTTCATGTACCTTCTTATGTTGATCCAACAACACTAGCATCAATTTCAAGTTCAACATTGGAATATAAGAAAGAACTATCGGATGTCAAAATTCAATCCAAGGATAGTGGTTGTGGAGAATACAAACTCTCAGATTATTTTCTAGGACAATTGAGTTCAAATCAAAAATGTCATGGAGAACCCCACCACATTGAAAAAGTCACCAAGAAAGTTAAGCAAACCACATTTGAGAAGTGGGGAGAACTAAATGTTGAATTCATAGATGATGGAAACATATGACAATGGATTTATCAAGATAACAAATAAGAAATCCCACTACTAGTTGACACAAGTAGCAAAGGATTTAAGTTAATCAAGAGTATGGGGTACATAGACATAGGTGTCCTTGGCTTAAAATAAAAATGGATGAGAGAGATAATAATTCTTGAGCAACATATAAAAAACATTGGTCTTGGTTACATCCCGACCAAAGATGTGGTCCCTCATGTTAATTATATTTTGATTGAATAGGATAAAGCTTCCCCTTGGTTAAATACATTTGAGTATGAAAAATCGATGACGCTCCAATGTGCATCACAAATTTATTTGAACATGCATAGATTTACATGATCACTACTACCTCATTTTCCTCACCAACTAAATACAAATAAATAACCCTTATCTATCCCCAATTAATTGACTAGGACCAACAACACACCAGTTCTCAATTCATTCAAAAATGATGAGGCAATTTTTGAATTCATCAGAGCTAGAGATCAAATTTTGGAGATCATAAGGCAGGTTTTGATATTAAGTTAGACATAAGAGCCTATTTTGGGGAGACGATTGATTCCTTCAGTCGAAAAGGAAAAATTTTAAAATCAATACACAATCTTTAAGTGAAAACCACACATGGTACTTTCTAATCATTAAATAGTAAAAAGAAATGATTCTTCCAAAGGTGAAAACCTCTCTAAGGCACCTGAGGATGGAGGATTCAATACCCCCATCTAGAGTAGGAAAAGAAAATAGTTCTTGTAGAGCCATCCAAGCCTATCAATGTAGGAACAAAGAAGCTCCTCAGATAACATTCCATGCTTCCTCATTAGATGATGAAGAGACACAGAATTTGGAAAATTTTCTCAGAGAAAGGAAGATCTATTTTGCATGGTCATATGTTGATATGTCAGGTCTTGATACATCATTAGTGGTTCACCATCTCACAGTTCACCTATATTTCAATCCAATCAAACAAAAGCTAAAAAATATGCATCCTCAAATAGCATTTCTAGTCAAGGTGAGTTATAAAAATTAATTGATGTTGGTTTCATTAGGCTAATTAACTATCCTGTGTGGGTTTTTGTGGTCACCGAAAAGTAACCCTTCTACTTTTTCTAACTTGTTTGGGCCTTCCTTGTGATTTTGGCTTAATATTTCTTTGATTTAATGTTGTAATGTGGATAAAAAATTCACATTAGGTCTTGGGCCCTTGTGAACTAAAAGGATTCAAATGGTACCTTACCTAAGTGTTGTAAAGTGTTGTAACACACTTTCACATTTTTCTAGGGTCTTGTTAATAAAATAACCTATTTTCATCATTTACCAAGCCTTATTTCAAAGTGTTGCAAAGCATTGTAACACACTTTCACACTTTCCTAGGTTTTTCATTAATAATTGGGCTTTCTTATGCTTTAGTTGGCCCCACTTTGCATCCACAGGCCTTATGTGTATTTTTAAGAATAATCTCAACAAATATCATTTAAAGCATCAAAATCCTGAAACCCACCTTAAATTCCTAAGGTGGGACTCATTCACCATTATGGGTGAATGAGACCCCTTAGGTGGGACCCATTCACCCAGGGTGGTGAATGAGTCCCCTTTAACTCAAAATTCAAATTTAATTCAAAATTTTGGTAGGTTTTTATTCTCCAAGATCTAAGGTCGGCCTATAGTGTTGTAATTTCAGGAATTATTGCATAATTGAGTATAAATACAAGGTTATTTCTCTCATTCCATGCAACTTAATCAAGCATTCAAGCATTCATGCATATAGTTCACAAGAGCATTCAAGAGCTTCTTCAAGTGGCATTCATCATGTCAAAGATTGTTTGCATAATCTTGTTTTAGAGCTAACATTTGTGATGTAGGATTGTGTGATTCAAGCAAGCATTGCATTCAAGATAAATCAACATCAAGCAAGATTCCAAGTCCACATCCAGTGGAACCATCACTTACATGTTTGCAGCACCTTATTGCTAGGGTTTGGTGAGTTGCAACATCATTATTTATTCATTCATCATTCTCTATTCTATTTCATTTCATTTCAAAGGTTTAATTACCAACAAGGGGTTTGACCAAGGAAAACCCCTATTCACTAATCCCACAACATTTTCCCCTCTCTTTGCATGTGATTTACAAGTCTAGGTTGCAAATTTTTCAAAGAGAAAGATTGGAAAAGTGGTCATCAAGTTGTCAAATCAATTCAAAGTTGTAAAAAAGCCTTGGAGAAGGGCTATAGGTTGAATTTGACAGTTTATGACTCAGATCTATATCAAGAACAACAAAGCAAACTAAGAGCTACAGAATCAAGTTCTGAATTTCCAAAAATCTAGGAGTGGATTGATTCGCCACTATTGGCGAATGAGTCCCACTGCCCAGGCCTAAATAGGATTTTTGTAGATCTAAGTACCCTTTTGGCTGAAACCTACTCTAGCATAGTTTTCCCAAAACTAGACTGATTCGCCTAGCTTGGCGTATGAGTCCCAGTTAGCATCAACAATAGGTTTTTCAAGATTCCAGACCTCCATTTTTCCTCCTTCATTTTCCCATGTGCACATTTCTAGTCTCATAATTTTTTGTCACATTCTAGTTGCATTTTTAAGTCTTTTTACATATCGTACACTATGTTTTCAAAAAATTTGTATTTTCCAAGTTTACACTTGGTGGTGAACCCCTTTTCTTGTCTCAATCATCTCCAAGGATTCCTTATAGTCATATCTCTTACATCCTTCATTGGGTTGAGATCTCTAAGGTGTACTTGAATGTGAACATTGTGAAATTGTATCCCTCTCCTTGTATCTATTTTGTAGACAAGGAAGTGAAGCATCCATTTTCAGTGTCCACATTTTGGTGAAACTAACTTTTGAACATCATAATTCTAATTCGGAGTGCATTTACATCCTAGATTTAGCTTGCATTAACATTGCATTGCATTTTGCATTAGTTAATTTGCATTAGTGAAAAGCTCATTTAGCTTGTATTATTGCATTTAATCTCATTAAAAATTAGTAAAATTCTACATTTGCATCTCAGATTAGCATCAAAAAACATAAAAAGCATAAAATTCATTTCAAAATTTTTGAAATTTTTCAAAAAAATCAGTACCAAGACTCATTCGCCACCTTGGGTGAATCAATCCCTTTGCACATTTTGCACTACATTTTTTGGCATTTAATCTTCATTTTTTGAGTTCCTATTTGCTATTGTTATCTCTCTATTTCAGTTTGCATATTTTCTATTTCATTCAATTGATTGCATCTAGTTTAATTTAATTCATCTTGTGCATCGCTTAAAATCAAAATTGCATTTACAACATTATTGCATAATTTAGACTTTGAAACTTACATCATGGATATGTGTTTTAACAAGCTTTGGATGTCATTAAAATACTTAGTAGATATGTCAAGTTGTGCCTTTGGAAATGACCCTAATGACATTGAACTCACTCATTCTCCTTCAACTCCTAATGCATGTCCTCCTCATGATGTTGACATCATTGGAGAAGATGATGACAACATGAATAAGTTCCTAAACGATTTTCTTAAAAAACTTGAAGCTAATGCATCCTTTTATCCATCCATGAACCAACAAAATCTTTCTATCATACCACCTCTTGAGATGCTTGGTTACTTACATCCTAAAACAAAATTCGAACCTAAGTTCCCTACAACATGTGAACCTAGTTCCTCTAGATAAGCAAACACTCAACCATTTTATGATAACAAAGTAACAAACACTCCAATCAACCTTGAAGAAACATATGACAAAGGCTTCACAATCTTGAGAAAACAAGGATATGATACAAAAAGTGAACATGAAATTCATCAACTCTTAGAACAAAAACCAACAAATGAAAACACAAAGGGGTTAGGATATAAAGATCCCTCTCATAATAGAAAGCCTCCTAGAGAATACCTAAGGCTTCATTATAATGGTACGGTGATCTTTGATTCCCCTCCAAATCTAAATGTACTTCCTAGAGAGAAATGCTTGATTAATAACAATTACAAGGATGAGAGGTTCACTTTGGGTCCTCCTCCTTCAATTAGAGAGAAGGGTGAACCTAGAAAATGCAAGAGGCCTTACAAGTTAGAAAAGTTGCAGTCTCCTCGCTCACCACCTGAAAGTGAATGAAAATTTAAAAAAATTGTCAACCAAGGATTAATATTATTACCACCTATGAACTGACTTTTTCTATTTCCTAAAGATGTTGTTGATGTCGAAAGTTGAAAAGGTAACAGTACTTATGGGAAACTCAGTTTATGGGGGACCTTTTTGCGCTAAACTGAGTGACCTCCAGATTTTTAAAGAAGTCGACTTCTTCTATAATGGGGTTTGGAAAGGGAAAAGGAAACATATATATAAAAATAAAGTCTAATCTAAGGTGATGCACCAAGACTTAATGATAGACATGATAAATAATAGATATAAGGGCCCAATTGGTATTTGTGATGTTCCAGAACGGTAGAAACTAAAAATTAAAGTATAGATAATCCATTCATTGACATAAAATAGCATTGCATACATTCCTACTGCCAAGAAGAGTCATAAGACATGATCTAGACCAGCAAACTTGCATTCAATTTATAGAAGTTCTCAAATGAAATATCTAGACAATAGTAGCATAGTCTAAAGTTAATCAAATATCATAAAAGAAAAGAAAGGCCAAACAATTGGCACAATTTGAGAGTCTTTTTCGATAAACAAAAACAATAATAAAGGCCTGGTGTCTTTTCTAAAATTAGTGTTCCTTTTTCAAAATTTGAGCCATTCCCTCAAAACAAAGAGAAGTATATATAGCTGAAAATTCCCATCGCCTTGGAGAGCAGTAACATAAAATATTTTACGATCTCCAATAATGATGCAAAATTGAGTATATCTCTAGGTCGTTGCAATAGAAAATATTTGAAACCAAGCATCCGATCATTCTAGGCTCAGGTGCATCCTCTTCAAATGATGGCAGTGGTCCCAGCAAGGTCAAGCAAGCAAGTGTTATCACCTCGTAAAGTAATTATGACATGCGGCGACCAGCGGCAGCATTTGGTTCACTTTATCTGCCGCCTAAATACAAAACCCGCCAAAGAGACATGTGGCGAAATAGCGCAGCCCATGTGAATCTTTATCTTTCATCGTTGAAAACTTGCGCCAAGGTGACACGTGGTGCGTGGTCGGAGCTTTACTTAAAAGTGAAGGGAAGCGATCATCAATTGTGCACAGTGATGACACATGGAAGCATAGCAGGGATTCCTGAAATGTGAAGGAAAGGAAACTTCCAAGGAGCGCAAAGCAGACAGATGGAGGGGGTAGAAAAGTTTGACAAAAAGGTTGAGTGGCTTATTTGCGATGCGCGGGCCGATACTTAGAATAAAAATATACCAAAAGGGAGCTTGTTGAATATTTATTCATAGCTTTTGGTGACTACCAGGGGCGTTTCTCTTGAGGAATGAAGAACCCAAAATTTCTCTAGTTTATAGACCAAAGCACCATTCAGCAAGTGATGGAGTCAGAGCTTGGAAAGAGCCACCTGCAGTGGTGACCAATCATCCTCGGATGGCTTGACTATGTTGCGTAAATTCTCTTGTGCTCCAACAAAGTCGAGCTCCTACTTATAAGGTAGTTTCTTGGGAAAGTCGAACCCTACTTCACAATGAAAGAATAGTTGTGCAAGCGAATAAATAACTCCATCAATGCCAGTTGCGGTGGGAGGATGGTTGAAATTATAGAAATCACCCAGGTCATTTTCCTTCTCCTCTATTATTTTTGCAATCTGCTCGGCTGTAGCAATAGAGCCATCTTCAAGGTATGAAGATGGTAGACCCATCTCACTTAATCTGGAGAAATTCTCCCACATGTCGTCCATTTTCTTGTTCAAAGTAGTTGCGGCCGCTTTAGTGCGCTTGAAGGCAGAGTGGCAACAGATAAACTTGTTTTTCATCTAGGTGGTAGCATTCTGATCTTCAATTCTTGCCTTGGAGAGGTCTTCATCAGAGACCAAATATAGCTTGGTGAGCAGATCCTTTTCTTCTGAAACCTTTTCCGAGATAAACTACGGAAAATGCTCAATTGTACTATGAGCCTCCTAGCTCAATTTTGCTACTTTGGTGATGAACCAAAGAGTGGGTTGCAGAGTTAGGCAAAGAGTTTTTATCTTTTCCCAATGAGAAATATACAACTCTCTAACCAGTGGAACAAGATCCGACTACGCAGGGGAAGCGGGGAGAGAGCTTTTAAGAGAAGTGATCTTTGCATCCTTTGAGTTAATGACCTCAGTCAATTTCATACCTTTTCTTTTTTTAGATGCTAGTTGCTCCCCAGAGCTTCTCATTTCTTTATGTTAATTTTCCTTGGCTCGTCAGTGGTTTTCCAAATGCATGTCAAGAGGACTTTGTCTCTTGAAGTTCTTTTTCTAATTGGGCTTTTTAAACCTTAAATTCGGCATCTTTCTCCTGTAACTTTTGTTCATATTGAGCTCACTGATGCTTTAAGGCCTTTTTCTTTTGTTCCATCCCTTGATCATATTCAATGCGACACTACTCCAACTCCTTGTTCCTTAGCTGTAAATTCTACTCCGCCTCTAGATTCTTAGTACGCGGCTCATAAACCATAGTAAGGTTGATAGTCTGAACTTTCGCAAGCTCCCCCTGAAGTCTATTCCTTTCATTCTCTATTGCCAGTGCCCTCTCTATCAAATACGCAACATCCGCTTCCAGGATTTCTCCTTTTTCTCCAAAAAATAGCCTTTTCCTTTACTAATTTAAGCTACTCATCCATTTTCCTTAGCTGGCGACTAGTTTTAAGGAAGTCAGAGGTGACCACCCATTGTGTTTCCTCCATAAGCTCAACCTTATCCTACGGTCAGGCCACCTTCATGTTGAGCCCTATTTCATACACTTCATGGTATTTTGGATGCATCTCCCCTTGTGGCTTGGTTACCATCGGGTACAGGGTCACAAATTTCAACACTTGTTGGGTCTCATCATAGAGAGTTTGTATCTTTGGTTCCATAGGCTTACTATCCTCCTTGGCCTTGCACTTTTGTATTCTATTTGTTTGTGCCTCCTTTCCAGAGCCAATCTATGACATGAATGGTCGGCGAAAAAACTCACCCGCCTATGAAAGGAGCACCAAAAGGTAGGGCATATGGATAGGTAATTTTGATAGGCCTGGGCGTTTGCTTCTTCTGGAGAGTGACAGTTTGTGGGGAGAAGGGGGGCACATTCCAAAGCTTGGCTTGAGAACTAGCAGAAGGGATTGCCACTTTCCAAGGTTCAATTGGTGAACCAGAAAAAGGACTCATGGGCTGAAACGGTGAAGGAGTTTTCATCGTGGGATCAACCTACTGTAAGGGAAGAGGAGTTGCGGCAATAGTAGAAGTAGGGGTTTCGACAGTGGGTATGCCTTCTGAAAGTGAGGCAAGGAAGATTTGAGCGGCAGCAGCTGGCGTAAGGGTTCACAGAGGAGTAAAGGCAGGTGGAGTGACTTGTGAGAACAAGGCAAAACCTCCCGCATGCATTGGATCAAAGGTGGGAAACGGAGGGCCAACACTCATGGAGGGGATTTTTGCTGAGACAATGGAGGATACCAAGGCTGAGAAGCAAGAGAAGAAGGAGAAAAATTTACCTGCTGACTGGTTGATGGTGGCCCTTGACTCGTTAGCGACTCTTCCCCTTCTTCGAGTTCCTGGCTAGCTGCAAGCACCTGTCTTCTGATGGGTTCTTGTGAACTCTCCCCAACAGTGGCCTCTGTCCACTACCGCTTTGCAGGCAGGGTTTCCCCAGCCTCGGCAATTACTTCTAGTTGCTGCTATGACACTCTAGTTACCTTAGCGGCCCAAGTGAGTGTATGTGAAACCCTTGATACATTAAACCACACATTTGTGGCTACAAAGATGGGTTGTCCAAAGCTTTTCTCTTGCAGTGCAGAGGATGTTGAAGTCATCGTTTCTTCTTCTTCTTGTTCTTTGGACCCACCTTCTAGGTAATTTCCTTTATTGGCACTAGATTCAGAGTTGGGATGCTCCTCATCCCACCATTTTTCAAATTCTTTGTCCTCCTTCAAGCTTTCATAAGGAGCATTCAACTGTCTTGTCTCTTGGCGATATTTCAAGAAAGCTTCTATCTTCTCATCATTTCATTCCTCATCCTTCTACAACTTGTTGTACATGGTGTGTTCCATCTGGACACTATCCTTAGCCTCCACCACAACAAAGTAAAACTTGTGCCATGATTGTCTGTTATCCTGTGTGGGAACACACACTAGTTCAACAAAAATTTCATCCTTATCCACTCGCGGGTTGCGCCTCTTTTCCCAGTAGGGTCGAGGAATGTGAGTAACCTTCATGTGCAGCTATGGTAGATCATTGAAAGGGTTTTACTTCCATTTATCACATACTAGAACCAACCCCAAATGAGCCAGTTTATCTTGTAATAGCTGATGTGATTGCTTCTTTACTAGAGTCATTGTTTTGAAGTTCTTCAGACAAGTGAAGAATCCTTTCCTTTTGATGCTTTGGCTACTGCAGAAGGTATAATCAATAATACACACCTGTTGACATTTCAAGCATGAGCACCCTATTTGTGATATAGGTTGGGAGTAGGAAAGGTTGATCAGTGAAGCCCCGCATCCAGAGAAGTGTGAAATCCACTCCAAAGAACCAATCACAAGCGGGATTGAAACTCTACATATATCCAGTCTGATCTATGTTGAGTCAGATTATGTCACCTCCTCCTTGTAAATCTTGCAAGACCGGAGTTATAAAATAATCCAAAAATACATGGTAAGCATATGTCATGGAAAGAAAGGGTGTCAATGTGGATACTGGCTTCCTCCTCTGCTTCTCATCAAAAATAGACAAATTAAAATATTTGCCGAAGAAGTCAGGGTTTTGATGTAGGAACATATGAACCAGGAAGGAGAGAAATCTAAACTTCCCTTCCACCGGGTAATTTTCTATTTTCCATATCATTTCCTCCATGAGGAATTCAGAAAAATCGTACTAGAAGATATTGTGTTGCTTATAGAATTGGAAAATCGTCCCCAGTTGAAAGGCCTCCACCATCTCATCAGAGTCTCGGTCGCACACAAATGCTAGCATTAACAAGGCATCCTACATGTATTCAAGAAATGAATGGTGCGTCAATAGGATACTTGGCAGCTTAGCACCTGGGATTCCCTTCTTGCCAATTTGCTTCATTAGGAAATCTGGGCCCTTTTTCATCGCCTTCCATGTGTTTTCTCCTTTAGCAGGAGAGAAGGACTCAATTTTCTACTTTCTGGTACTTGGGTTTGAGATACATAGCATGTTCCAAATGGCTTGTGGGTTGATGTTAACATTTAAGTTTCGTCCCTCGATGCAATGGGTGTTCGGGTTATAAAGCTGAATGGCGGCATCAACTATCTTCGAGCAATAATGTACCAGTGGGACCATATATTTCAAAATTCTGTTGTACCATACCTTTTTTGTTGTTGATATGGTTTCCCAAGATGCCTTCATCCTTGCACAGGCTACTTCTCTTAAAGACTTAGGGTTTTTTGCAAGGCATGGGTCATGAATATTATCCCATTCTTCCTCAACCCTTTTCTAGTTTTTGTAATCTTTGGGCCTATCCAACTGCATTGTATTTTCCTTCTTCGGCTTACCTGGTATACCAGGCATAGCATATGATAAATATTCATAGATATACACAGCCTTTGATGACCGTATAGCTCTAAGCAAGTGTTGGTCAGTCTCCTCCTGAATTTGTTGTGATGAACTCTCTGACATTTTTCCTTAGATGAAAGCTTCTACAGGTTTTGAATTCCTTGTAATTTCTACTCGGCTCTGGATATGCTAAAAATTCTCTTCACTTGGCTTAGCGTATTTCAAAAGAAATTTAAGCATTAAAAGTTTCTTCATGCAATATTTTAGTTATCCTTACTCAAAGTGGTAGAAGAAAGTGGGTTTTTGCATTTAATTCAGCATGTACTTCCAACTCCTTGACTCGTGCGAAGATGGGATATTTGGCAGTTGAAGTGGAAAAAGGAATAATTGCATTTGGAAACCATGTGATACAAGGCAATCTCCTTGGAACTTGGGCCAGTGATTCACATTTTAAATCAGAATTCGTATGCATTGGTAATTAATATCTCGAATGGAATGATTAAGCCAAAGCAACAACCAGTGCCTAAAAAGATATGAATCCTGCCTTGGGTTCTTAGAAATTCCTGTGAAGTGACACAATAGCCTTTGGACCATGCAGCTCACTGCCGATGAGCGCCACCATTTTGAAGCTAATTAATTAGCTCTCATTAACTCTGCACACATTGAGTTGTACTTTTATAGACGCAACTGGTCAAGATATGTGAGAAAACATAGGCACACTTTTCAAGTTGGCACTTGGTTATCATCACATTTTCTCAAAGTAGATTAGCATGATTTTCCTCATCTTTTCTATAAATAGGCCTCTAAGTAGTGAGGAAATCACACTTAGCATTTGAGAAAATTTTAGCAATAGGTCATTGGCTAGAAGTATCTGGCTTTTATTACTGGAAAGGTTCCTCATAGGGTAGGTTGTAGGAAAATTTCAAGAATAGTTAGAAGGTAGTAGCAGTGTGTCAGTACCATGGACACTCCTATTAGGATAGTTTCATATAATTCGTAGATAGCTTTCCTCAGAGAGATTTCAACTAGGCCCTTGAAAAGGATGACCAAAAACAAACACTCCCTAGTTTTGGTAGCCATGAAGTGGGTTCTAGGTCGGGACTGCATTGAGTATGAAGACAAATACATCATCAATACCAACATTTGCTCACACTTTGTTGCATCTATGTTGGATATTGGTATCCCCAAGCCTTTGATTCTGAAGTTAGTTAAAGAAATATTTCCTAAAAAGGTACCTGAATGGTCTAGGTGAAGTCATTCCTCACGCTGCGTATGGGGTAGGCCTGCCAACAACCAGTGACCTCAGTTGTTACTTTGAGGAAGAAGCGGTCATCTTGTGGCTATCATTTCTCCGTGGATTCCACCTCTAGACATGCGACGAGCACCAACAGAGAGTTACCCAGGCCTTGCACTTTTTTCTCCATATCTACAACATAGTGCCATTCTACAACATTGATTGGTACACTGACTTCAGGAACCTGGTGTTCCCTCCACCAATGGCGGTTGCTCCAAATGATTCTACTTTTTCTGTTGATGTACCTACTGATGAAAATGCGGTAGACAGTGTTGTTAATATATTGATTGTTGTTTCCCATGCTATTAGATGAAATGCTTCCTTGTCTCCTTCTTTTTTGTTGTTAAGAATACACCACCCATTTCTAGTTTTTTGTATATAAGCCTAAAAAAGGCCATACACATAGTATATATGAAAATAATATCACATATAATCATATTCTTTTTTAATTACAACTCTTTTAGCCATTTTTTCTGTGTAAAAATGAAAGAATATATATAATAACATATATCTTTATAAAATCCATGCCTCCTCTTTCAGCATATTTGTTGTATGGGTTCATTTTCATTCAGCATATTTGGTTGATTTCCCTGGCATATGGGTGTTTTCCTTGATTATTTATGCAAAGTATTTCACTACTCCGTTCTCTGCAATGATGAGTCACTTTCCACCGAAACATGAATTAATTTCAAAAAAGACCAGCCAACACAAAGGGAAAGAAAAATAAAAGCATTATTCACATATATACAATAGTAAAACTTTTCCACTCAATGGAACAGCTTAAGATGAATCTCATTGACCAAAATTCCCAAGGATTCTTGTTCCATGCATTCTAATTTGAAAGCATTATTCTCTTTGCACTTAATGATATTAAACAAACCTTCCCATAGGCTATCAAACTTTCTATGCTGACCTAGCCTAGCAGCCCTTTCATTAAATTTTAGCAATAAGTCTTTGCACTTTAGGCCTTGGTTGGACGCCCTCTTGTCAAACCATCGCTTAACCACTTGTTGGTGATTTTTCATGGCTATTAGGTAATTCTCCCTTTTTTCTTGTACCTCTAACAGTTCAGCAAGCCAAACCTCCATGGCACCATTTTGTTCTATCTTGAGGTATTTCAATAGTTGAATCACTGGAATCTCCATAGATATAGGCAATAGTGCCTCTTTTCCATATACCAACTCATAAGGAAAATTCTTAAGGACTTACTTAGGATTTATGTAGTCTACCCAAAGCATCACTCACAGGTTTTTTGTGCCATTCTCCTTGGTGCTCCGAACCAATTCTTTTAAAGAGTCAAACCAAGTTCTTGTTCGTTGACTCAGCTAGGTCGTTTCCCTATGGGTAATAATTCGATGATGTCTTAAGGAATATTCCATTTGTTAATGCAAAGTGGCATACCTTTGCACCTAGGAAATCTCTAGCTTTATCAAAAATGATAGTCTTTGGAGGGTCGAACCTTGTCACCAGCTCTTCAAGGAAATCCACTATTTCTGCCTCTGTTGCATTTTTAAGCAGAGCGACCTCTATCCATCTCATCAAGTAATTTGTAGCCATCAAAATACACTTTTTTCTGGCACTGGAAGAGGGATTGATCATCCTGATGAAGTCTAAGCCCCATTGTGCAAATGGTTCATCTGCCACTATAGGCTTGAGATTGTGGAGTTCTTCCTTCTGCCTGTAAAAAATTGGCATTCTTTACAAGATTTCACCAAGGAGTGAGAATCGTTGAAAAGTGTGGGCCAATAGTAACCTGCACACATGATTTTGATGGTGGTGGTCTTAGCGGAGAAGTGTCTACCCACAGCGCTATTGTGGAAAGTGTCAAGGATTCTCTTTGCTTGCTCTGTAGTAACACATCGTAGGAGGAGACCATTGAAATTCCTTTTGAAAAGGACCCCTTCCACTAGCACATATCTACAATTTTGCAGTCAATAGTATCTCCTCTTTTGGGAGGAAATACCTAGCAAGTACTTTCCTATTTGCATAAACCTCACTTTATTTGTTAGCTAGCAACCCTTGGACCCTGGCTCATTCATCAGAACAAGCTCTAGTTGCTCTTCCTCAGCAGGTATCTCTTTGTCATGCGACATGTATTCGCACAATCCTCTTCCACTGATGGTTTTAGTGGGTGTGACCTCAATGTCCTATTCAAGGATCTTGGTGATCCAATTAGCTCTTTTTTTGTGATTTCCCTCTCCATGATATATTCACACACATTGGAATGCGTGACATAGACAATCACTTTGTTGCAAGAAATTAGATGGCAGAAATTTTTAAGTCTATTTACTATCACAAAGGCTTGTCTTTCAAAAAAATTATAATTCTTCTCATATTCCTTCAAGGTCTAGGAATAAAATTCCACCAGATGTTCTCATTTTCCTTCATTGTCTTTTGAGTTAAGCCAGTAGCAATAATGGACTTGCTACATAATACATACATTATAAAGTCCTTGGATAAGTCCAGATTAACCAGTACCAAAGCTAAGGAAATAACATCCTTAACTTTTTCAAAGGCTTCTCTGGCTTCCTCTGTCCACTTAAGTGCTTGGTCTTTTTTAAGCATCAAGGTGATTGGCTTAATTATTCCCACGAAGTCAAAAATAAACTTGCTAACAAAATTTACCTTTCCCAGGAAGGACTGAACACCTTTCTTGTTAACCGGAAGGGGAAGTTCCTTGATGGCTTTCACCCGGTCGCAGTCGATTGAAACTCCTTCTTTGGACACCACGTGTCCTAATAGCTTGCCTTGTGGCACTCCGAATACACATTTTTTTGGATTCAAGGGAACCCTGAAATATTGGAATTTCTAAAAAACCATTTCTAAGTGATCAAAATGATCATCCTTAGACTTAGAAAATATAGTAAGATAATCTAAATAAATTAGGATAATCTTATTGATCAGCTCACTGAAAGCGATGTCCATTGCCCACTGGAATGTTTCCCCTGTGTTGGATAAACCAAAAGGAATTTTAGCATATGCGAATGTTCCCCACTTTGTAGTGAACGTAGTCTTGTGTTGATCCTCCTCTTTAACTCTGATCTGATTATAACAGGAGAAGCCATCAAGCAGAGAAAACATTTTTGATCCTGCTACTATTTGTAGGATTGTCTCCATAGAAAGCAATAGATAATGATCCTTCAGGGATGGTTTGTTCAGGTCTTGGAAGTCCATGCACAAGTGGATATCTCCATTCTTCTTTCTAACCAAGACTAGATTGGACACCCATGTGCTATGCTTGATTGAGAAGACAATCTAGGACTCAGTTAGCTTTGTTAGCTCTTGTGCCATTAGTGCTTCAATTTTGGGGTTTACTAGCCTCTGCTTTTGTCGAACTGGTTTTGCTCCTTCTATCAGCTCAATCATGTGCTAGATGATGTTAGGATCATATCCCTTTAGTTCATCATAGGACCAGGCCACTACTCCATATTTCTCGTAGAAATTGATGAGCCTTTCTTTATCATGGTGTAGGACATCTTTCCCAACTCGAAGGTTTTTTTCGTCTGAGACTCAAAGGTCTATATAGTCACTTTTATTTGCCACAAACTTTCATCTATCATTTCTTGCATCATCACATTCAAAAATTTTTTCAAGAGTAACCAATATTTTCAGAAGCTTGTTAGATTTGAGCTACATGATTTTTCCTTCATAATCCTCTACAATATTTGGTTGGATCTGATCGACGAACTCCCCTGACTACTAGATGAATGAAGCAATGTGTTCATCACTTTCAAACACCTGCCAACTTTGATCATTATTGAGAATCATTGGTCATACTATTACTTGTACAGAGTGTTTGTTATGTATAAGGTTGTAAGCAAGATCGAATTGGGATCCGATTGTTGCCATGTGATTTGCGTCACCTTTTTGGTCTCAGGAAACAATCTAAATGTTAAAGGCTTCAAAACCCTCAACCAGGTCCCAGACTCGATGTCGATAGGATATCATGCATAAATTCCTTTCCACGGAAATTCTCTAGACTTGGTTGACCACCAGTTCAAAATCTCCAAACATCATTAATTGCTTAATGTCCATTTTCTCTGCAAGGCTTAAACCCTGAACTACTCCTTCATATTCAGCTTCATTATTCAAAGAAGCGAACTGGAAGCAGAAAGACCTTAGTATTTTTTCATTTTGTGGGGATATCAAACATATCCCCACTTTGGCACCTACTTTGCATCTTTCCCTGTCAAAGTACAACGTCCATAGCTCAGGTGCTTGGCCACTTTCAAACTCTTTGGAAACCTTCGGGAGCACTTGATCTTCATCATAGATTACATAGGTACCCAATCCTGTAGCATGGTAATTTCTGAAAGGGTCGTTTTCCATGTGTTCACTTAACAAAGCATTCTCTTGATCAAAGAAGCAAAAAGACCTTAGTATTTTTTCATATTCAACTTCATTGTTCAAAGAAGCGAACTGGAAGCAGAAAGACCTTAGTATTTTTTCATTTTGTGGGGATATCAAACATATCCCCACTTTGGCACCTACTTTGCATCTTTCCTTTTCAAAGTACAACGTCCATAGCTCAAGTGCTTGGCCACTTTTGAACTCTTTGGAAACCTTTGGGAGCACTTGATCTTCATCATAGATTACATAGGTGCCCAATCCTGTAGCATGGTAATTTCTGAAAGGGTCATTTTCCATGTGTTCACTTAACAAAGCATTCTCTTGATCATTCCAATCTCCGGTCACCTTTTCTTCCTCTAGTAATTCAAATCAATACATTTCTTGCTTGGTGATAGAGGTATGCGTGATTTCAAAATTGATCATGGCTTCATCCGCTACATGTTAAGAATGTAATGCTTCTTATTCTATCTTCATTTTTGCACCATGCTTGGTTCTAAGAACTAGATGTGACCAATATAGGGACATGTATCCACCCACCCTTGAAGTAAATTCTTGAGAGAGACAGAGGCTGAACATGGGAGGAACATCTATGATCATAGTTTCTTGCGGCATAGTGATACTAGGGAAATAAAATAGAGTTAAAGGAAGTTCCTTGATCATACCTATGGTTTCAACTATGTTTCCATCAAGCTGTATTACTCCCCTTTTCATAGGTTCATAGTTGGTTCCTAAAGCTTCAGCTATTTGTTTAGGCATAACTGTGGTGCTAGCACCAAAATCAATCATAGCATTGTGCAATAACTTCTTCCCTATAATGAGAGTTAAGAAGAAGGGTTGGGGCTTTGAATTATCTCTAACTTCAGCAGGGGCTTTTGTTGTGTTGTTCGTAAGGACTTTAGTAGGAGATAGTTGATCAACATCCTTTGCACTAGCTAACTGCTCCATTGGCGTTGCGTTGATCTCTACTTGAAGAGCCTTCTGTAATAGCATCTTCTACTCTCAGATAGGTAGAATGTCCCACAAAGACACATTAGCAAATGATTTCTTCAATTGTTCCAAAACGTTAAAAGGTGGCGAACTTGGAGATTTATGCTCCTTTTCTCTTGTTATGATAATTTCCTTCCATGGCTGATATTGCGGCGACGCAATGGAAGTACCAGGTATTTGATTAGAAGCACTTTTAGCTTGTAGACTAGATATTTGTGGGGCAATTTATTCACCAGTAAATCTCCTCTTTGAGCGAGTGTTATAGTCAGATTGCACTTGTGGCGTTTTGGATATGAATGTATCATTAGAAAACATCATTTCTTCTTCTTCCATCCATGAGAAGAGTGTGTGATTAGAAGTGATGTTGAATTCTTTTTCTAGGGACATTCCTTGCATTTGTGTGGTAAGAACCATGCTCTCCATTTGTGGTGAGGCATATCCATATAATCTGTGGTCTGACGTCGCGCCTTGGTTGCATTGCTCTACCACCTTTTGTTTTAATTTGCCACGTGGAAAGTTCTAGGGAATGTGCACATCATGGGAAGGGAAGCACCATGGATTGATATCATCAATGAGGTTATTCTATCCCATGGTCAATTCCCTACTCGAGCTTGGTGAAGCGCTCATCAGCGGAGTAGGTACCGACACTATTTGATTGGCTGTCAGAGCTAGTGGATTAGTGCGGGAACCACCTTGGTACTGATTCTGCTGATATGAAGATTGTCTGCCTTGATAATTTTGATAGGAAGGCGTTGGAGGCGTTGATTGATTTTGCTTGAGGGCGGTTATGTCATTTGCCATAGTCCGCGGCATTTCTTTAAGATCACTCATTTCATCCTTGGGAGAACTAGATGTAGAGGCAACATTTTGTGGTGTTGTCACATATGTGTACATTGACTGGGGAGGTGTGGGCACACTCATTGACATGACTTCCTGTGCATGCATCAATATTTTAGGAAATATCAGCATGATGGGCCAAGGAGGCAACTTTTTGCAATCTATCAAATGATTTTCGGCTTTAACAGCGACACTGTAAGCATTTGGCAGAGTAGCTCCTCCCAAAGACTTGATCATCATAGAAATGTCAGGGTTGATGGACTTCAAATAAAATATGAATGCCAACTCAAGAGTCAGGCGTATAGCAATAGGGATCCTCTCCCAGTTTGTGTGGAATCGGGCATTGAAGTCTATCATAGCCTCTTGGGGAGCTCATTTTATGATAGATAGTTGATGGTACAGCGAGGAGCGATCTCTGTCATTTGAAAACCTCTCATAGAATGGATATTTGAGCTCATCCTAGGTACAAATAGTGCTAGCTAAGAATGTTCGGTACCAATCCAGTGCTTTTCCCTTGAAGGATGTGGCGAGGAGCCTCAGTGCTACATTTTGCGTGGTGATCCCATGCACTTGAAACATGTCTGCCACATCTTACAAATGTTCTACGGGTGTTCTCAAGCCATCTCCGGTAAACTTGTGTATAGCTTTCATAGTCGAGACCAAGATAGCAGCCCAAACATCGAGTGCTACTAGAGCTACTAGGGGACTTCCAACATCCCATGCCACATAATTTCTATTGGCAGCTGGCAACATGGTTAGAGGAACGAGTGGAGAAAGCGGAACAATTACCAACTAACTTGCGACCTGCACTATTCCTAGTGGTGGTACTAGCAGACTAGGGTTCTTTGCAATTTGGGATCTAGTTACAGGTCGATGGCTCGTACACCTTTCTTAAGCACAAATTCATTTAAGCTCAGGTCCCACCGGGCATGCCAGAAAAAGAAACTGTTGATGCCGAAAGTTCACAAGGTAATAGTACTTATGGGAAACTCAGTTTATGGAGGACCTTTTTGTGCTAAACTGAGTGACCTCCATATTTTTAAAGAAGTCAGATTCTTCTATAACGGGGTTTGGAAAGGGAAAAGGAAATATATATATAAAAATAAAGTCTAATATAAAGCGATGTTCCAAGACTTAATGATAGGCATGATAAATCATAGATCTAAGGGCCCGATTGGTATTTGTGATGTTCCAGAAAGGCAGAAAATGAAAATTAAAGTATAGATAATCCATTCATTGACATAAAATAACATTGCATACATTCCTACTACCAAGAAGAGACATAAGACGTGATCTAGACCAGCAAACTTCCATTCAATTTATAGAAGTTCTCAAATGAAATATCCAAACAATAGTAGCACAGTCTAAAGTTAATCAAATATCATAAAAGAACAAAAAGGTCAAACAATTGGCACAATCTGAGGATCTTTTTCAATAACTAAAAACAATAATAAAGGCCTGGTGTCTTCTCTAAAATCAGTGTTCCTTTTTCAAAATCCAAACCATTCCCTCAAAACAGAGAGAAGTATATATAGCTGAAAAGTCCCACCGCCTTGGAGAGCAGTAACAGAAAATATTTTATGATCTCTGATAATGATACAAAATTGAGTATATCTCCAAGTCATTTCACCAGAAAATATTTGAAACCAAGCATCCAGTCATTCTAGGCTCAGGTGCATCCTCTACAAATGATGGCAGTGGTCTCGGCAAGGTCAAGCAGGCAAGTGTTATCACCCCATAAAGTAATTATGACATGCGATGACCAGTCGCAACATTTGGTTCACTTTATCTGCCGCCCAAATACAAAACCCGCTGAAGATACACATGGCTGCATAGAGCAACATGTGTGAATCTTTATCTTTCACTGTTGAAAACTTGCGCCAAGGTGACACGTGGCGCGTGGGCAGAGCTTTACTCAAAAGTGAAGGGAAGCGATCATCAATTGTGCACAGTGATGACATGTGGAAGCATAGTAGGGATTATCAAAATGTGAAGGAAAGGAAACTTCTAGGGAGCGCAAAGCAAACACGTAGAGGGGGCAACAAAGTTTGACAAAAAGGTTGAGTGGCTTATTTGCGATGCGTGGACCGATACTTAGAGAAAAAATAACCTAAAGGGAGCTTGTTGAATATTTATTCATAGATGCAAAGGTTCCACATTGTGCATATCATTGAGTTCCCTGACATAGTAGTGATGAGTTTCGTGCATTGAAAGAAATATTGAGCAAGTATCACTTTGATGGTAATAATTGTTATCCAGTGATCACATAACATACTCTCCTACTCTTTGTCATGTAATAGTTATAGAACATTCTCTTCTCACTATTACATGGTCTTTCCCATCACCTACCTCATCCCATTCTTGTCTCACACTCAGTGGGGGCAAGCAATTTTTAGCCTTGTCCTAATAATGCATTTTTCGTTGTCCCTTTTGTTCGTCATCTACCTTCTGCTTATACATACCGAGATTGGGAGGCGGATGACTTGCTCATAAGTTGACTCACATTTTTCCTTACTAGTCTTCTGCATTTTCCTTTTCTTTTTCTCTTTTTATTTTGTGTGATTGCATATGTGTAATGTGATCCCTTGTGATGTTTTGTTTTATGTTCTCTCTTTGTGACATTCCTCTATTTGTACCTTCATTCTTCTCCATGTTAGGCATTACTTTTGCCTTTTTATCTTTATCTTTTTCTTGTGTTTTCCTTTTGGGGATGACGCAAAGTATCGATACATTCATGTCTCCTTCATGTTGACCCAAAAGTCTTTCTTTTTCTTTTCCTTTTCATTTTATCTTTATCTTTTTCTTGTGTTTTCCTTTTGGGGATGATGCAAGGCATTGATACATTCATGTCTCCTTCATATTGACCCAAAAGCTTTTCCTTTTTATTTCGCCTTTTATTTTTCATTTGTCTTGTGTTTTCCTTTTGGGGATGACGCAAGGCATCAAGATACCCTATGTCTCTTCCATGTTGACCCAAAAGGTTTTTCTTTGTTTTCGCTCTCTTTGTGCCATTCTTCCAGTTCTGTGTATTTAGGGGATGATGACAATTCCAAGCTCTCTAAAAAAAAATCATTGTAGCAAAGAACATACTGACCCCAAATCCATAGCTCCCTTATGTGTTTGGTGTTTCCATTTTGGGGGGAAACCTTTTTTCTTTCATTTTTCTCTCGCATGATGCAACTTCACTCAGAAACATATCACTTGGCATAGGGCTTTCCAAGTTGGCTCTCATGTCTTCTTTCTTGTTAGCATTTTTCATTTGCTACTTTAAATTAATTGCTCACAGTATGGTGTTCAACAATTCCTTTAAAGTGGGGGCATACATTGGTATTATTCTTTTACATTTTTCCTTTTCTTTGTTTTTAGTGCAGCCTTCTTACTTCATACGATGCGTTTGTCACTTTGTGGATGATATTGGGTGTAATGTCCTTCATGAGCATGATCTATCTTAGCATATTATATTCCTCTTGGTGGCTTGATGCGACACATTAAATCCCCTAAGTTGTGAATCTTATATTCTTTGATCAGTCCTCTCTTGGAGACATTAGGCACAATGTTCCCTAAGTTAAAGACCTCACATGAACTTAGCAAGACTCCTTTGAACATTCTTTGCATGTTGCATTTTGCATTTGTTATATGGCCACCTTACATAACACAACTTGCATGCCTATGGATCCATCGTGTTTTTTCATGATCTCCAAGCATATGAATTTTTGTTTGCCTCATGAAGCTCAAAAGATCATTTTCTTTGTGTGGTTCCTTATTAAAGTTATCAAGAGGTATAATTTGATATGGTTGAGCGAGAAGCCCATTATGAGGCATGAATTTCCCCATAGCCACCTGCATGTGTGTGAGTGCATACCAACCATGAGTGTGTGTTTCTCACCTTTTAGGCCTTCTCACCTAACGAACAACCATTAGGGAGTATGCATTTATCAGACAAACAACCTAGATCTAATCCACATCATGCTAGAAAAATGGTCGAAGCTCGATCTGATTCTTTCCTTCCTTTTCTTTTTTTATTTTTCATCTTTGGCATTGTATTCTTGTGCCTTGTTGTTGTTCTTGATATCATTTTTATGTTTGTTCCTTTGTGCTTATGATAGTTTGTCATAGGATCCTGATCCTGGGGGCTTGATCACCCCTCTTGATCGTTGTTGTCCCATCTTGCTAGCATTGGTACATTTGAACCCCTCTTGATGTGCGTTGGTCTACTTTAGTGTGAGTTTGAAGCAGGTTCATCCTCTCACTAAAGTGGGATAAATGTGATCACCAAAAAAGTATCCCTTCTACTTTTTCTAACTTGTTTGGGCCCTCCTTGTGATTTTGGCTTAATATTGCCTTGATTTAATGTTGTAATGTGGATAACACATTCACATTAGGTCTTGGGACCTTGTGAACTAAAAGGATTCAAATAGTACCTTACCTAAGTGTTGTAAAGTGTTGTAACACACTTTCACACTTTTCTAGGGTTGTGTTAATAAAATAACCTATTTTCATCATTTACCACGCCTTAATTCAAAGTGTTGTAAAGTGTTGTAACACACTTTCACACTTTTTCTAGGTTTTTCATTCATAATTGGACTTTCTTATGCTTTAGTTGGCCCCACTTTGCATCCACAGGCCTTACTTATGTGTATTTTTTAGAATAATCCTAACAAATATCATTTAAAGCATCAAAATCCCGAAACCCACCTTAAATTCCTAAGGTGGGACCCATTCACCCAGGGTGGCGAATGAGTCCCCTTTAACTAAAAACTCATAGTTAATTCAAAATTCTGGTGGGTTTTTATTCTCCAAGATCTAAGGTCAACCTACAGTGTTGTAGTTTCGGGAATTATTCCATAATTGAGTATAAATACAAGGTTCTTTCTCTCATTCCATGCAACTTAATCAAGCTTTCAAGCATTCATGCATATAGTTCACAAGAGCATTCAAGGAATTTCAAGGGTAGATTATCAAGCATTCAAGAGCTTCTTCAAGTGTCATTCATCATGTCAAAGATTGTTTGCATCATGTTGTTTTAGAGTTAACATTTGTGATGTAGGATTGTGTGATTCAAGCAAGAATTGCATTTAAGATCAATCAACATCGAGCAAGATTCCAAGTCCACATCCATTGGAGCCATCACTTGCATGTTTGTAGCACCTTATTGCTAGTGTTTGGTGAGTTGCAACATCATTATTTGTTCATTCATCATTCCCTATTCTATTTCATTTCATTTCAAGGGTTTAATTACCAAGGGGTTTGACCAAGGAAAACCCCTATTCACTAACCACACAACATTTTTCCCTCTCTTTGCATGTGATTTGTAGGTCTAGTTACAATTTTTCAAAGAGAAAGATTGGAAAAGTGGTCATCAAGTTGTCAAAGAAATTCAAATTTTTCAAAGTTGTAAACAAGCCTTGGAGAAGGGCTATAGGCTGAATTTGGCAATTTCTGACCTGGATCTCTATTAAGAACATCAAAGCAAACTAAGAGCTACAGAATCAAGTTCTAAATTTCTAGAAATCTAGGAGAGGACTGATTCACCACTATTGGTGAATGAGTCCCACCGCCTAGGGCTAAACAATATTTTTGTAGATCTGAGTACCCTTTTGCTTGAAACCTACTCTGACACAATTTTCCCAAAACTAGACTGATTCACCCCACTTGGCGTATGAGACCCAGTCAGTATCAACAAGTTTTTGAGGATTCCAGACCTCCATTCTACCTCATTTAGTTTCCTAGGTGCACATTTCCAATCTCATAATTTTCTATTACATTCTACTTGCATTTTTAAGTCTTTTTGCATATCACACCGTGCTTTCAAACATTTTGTATTTTCCAAGTTTACACTTCGTGTTGAACCCCTTTTCTTGTCTCAATCATCTCCAAGGATTCCTTAAAGTCAAATCTCTCACATCCTTCATTGGGTTGAGATCTCTAAGGTGTCCTTGAATGTGAACATTGTGAAATTGGATCCCTCTCCTTGTATCCATTTTTTTGGACAAGGAAGTGAAGCATCCATTTTCGATTTCCACAACTTCCAACTTGGTTCCAATTTCCAAACCCACTAGGGGCATAAGGATCTACACAGACTTTGGGGACTTGAACAAAGCATGCCCTAAAGATGATTTTCCACTCCCCAATATTGACATCATTGTGGATCTCACAGTTGGTCATGAAATATTATCTCTTATGGATGGATTTTTAGGGTATAACCAGATCATGATTGCTAAGGATGATAAGCACAAAACAATGTTCACATGCCCATGGGGGACATATTGTTGGAATTTGATGCCTTTTGGTCTAAAAAATGTAAGGGTTACATATCAAAGGGAATTGCAACTAATCTTTCATGACATGTTCCACAAGATCCTTAAGGACTACATAGATGACATCTTGGCTAAATCTGTGACAAGAAAAGGACATCTAGAGGTACGTGTTCAAATTTTTGACAGGCTAAAGAAATGCAATGTAAGGTTGAACCAAAAAAAAGTGTATCTTTGGTGTTACCACTGCTAAACTATTGGGATATATAGTGTCGCGAAGGGGCATTAAGGTCGGTCCAACAAAAGTAAAGGAAATTATGGAAATGGAACCATTGAAGTAACTCAAGTAGCTAAGGAGATCCTTCAAGGTAAATCACAAGAAATCAAGAGATTCATTACAAAATTGGTAGATAAGTGCCACTCGTTTACCCATCTCCTTCACAAGGGTGTGGCATACAAATGGGATGATAATTGTGAGCAGGAATTTCAGCAACTGAAAGATTGCTTAGCAGCACCACCAGTCCTAATGCCACCAATAATAGGAAAATATTTGATCCTATGTGTGTTGACAATCTCAGCAGTACTAGGAGCTCTCCTAGCTTAACATGACGAAAATAGAAAAGAATGGGCCATATATTACATCAACATAACTTTAGTTGGTTTTGAGCTTAACTACTCATCCATCGAAAGAACTTATTTAGTAGTTGTTTTTTCTTCTCAAAATTTGAGACACTACATGCTATCTCATCAAGTCAAACTCATTTCCAAAGTTGATCCTTTGAAATATTTGCTATTAAAAGCTATACTTACTGATTGTATGAAAAAATGGGTGATGATTCTGATTGAGTTCAACATTGAATATATGGATTGAAAATCCATCAAGGGATAAGTTATAGCAGATCAACTGATTGATTCACCATTATGTTCAAATAACCAATTGATATCAGAATTTCCATATGATTCCATCTTCACCCTTACAACATCCAAGTAGTGGAAGTTATACTTTGATGGATCACACACACAACATGGGTTAGGGGCAGTAATTTTGTTCATCACTCCGCAAGGGGATTGCATACCCAAATCTTTCAGATTGGCATTTCCTTATACCAACAACATAGTAGATATGAAGCAACTTATCACTAGATTAAGGATTGTAATTCAATGGAAAATCCAAGAGCTTTAGGTATATGGAGATTCACAATTGATAGTGAAACAAGTCAATGATGATTATTAGACAAAAGATGATAAGCTCACACCATATAAGAAAATGGTGGACAGTTGCAAGAATACTTCATTGATATAACTTTTGAGCGATACCAAGGATTAACAATAGAGTAGCTAATGATGCAATGGCTACTATTGGACATACCAAAGAATAGCTCAAATATGAATTTCTTGTGGAGTTGCTTCTCATACCAACATTCAAGGTTCTAGAGTTAGAATTTGTATTGAGATTGTTGGTCCTGGTTCACCCTGGTACCATGACATATTTACCTACCTACATAGAGGTATTCCCCACTATATCACCCCTAGCTTGTGAAAAACCTTTATCAAAAGAGCCTCATGATTTGTCATTATTGTTGATACCCTATACCAGAGAAGTTTTGATAACATGTTACTCTAGATGTTTAAACCAAGAGGAAGCTTATTTCACTTTGAAATAAATACACAAAGGCATATGTGGGTCACATTCAAGTGGCGTAACCTTGGCCAAAAAGTTATTGAGAACATATATTATTGCCCACCATGGAGCAAGAGTCAAATCAATTTGAAAAAATGTTACAATGTCAATAACATGGAGATCTCATTCATGCTCTAGTGCAAGAGCTCCAACCAATGGTAACTCCATGGCCATTTTCTCAATGGGGGATTGATCTCATAGGTAAAATTACACCCACTTCTTCCAATGGACATAAGTTCATTATTACTACCATGAGTATTTTATGAAGTGGATAGAAGCCATTCCTATGACGTATATCATTAGGAAAAAAATCTCAAAGTTCATCCTTAATTACCTTATTGCCATTATCACAGATAATGATAAACACCCTTCAAGAACCAAGATGTAAGAGATCTATGCAATAAGTTCAACATCCAACACCATTTCTCAACCCCCTATTATCCCCAAGGAAATGCCAAGTTGAATCCTCAAATAAAACCATCATTAAGATCCTCAAAAAGATGGTTAATGACATTAGCTGAGATTGGAATCTACAATTAAATCCACTCTCTAGGCATATTGAACTAGCATCAAAACCCCAATTAGTGCCACACCTCCAAAAGCATCCACACTCCACCTATTATTCAAAAAATAAAAAAATAGGTGGTCATACATAGTTACAATGAATACTTCCGAAGAATCAAGCCTCTCCAATGCATCCTCCGTGTGTCCAAGCATGAATCCACACATCTCATGACATGATTCACATATACACTCCTTAGAAAGACTCAATAATATGATAACCCACTCACCCAGCCAAACTTAACCACTAAACATGTATTTGCTTTTATAGACACAAGCTCACACAAATATAATCAAGTGGTAAGATAAAACCATGTGTCACAAAATTATTGACCCCTCATTTAATATAGGGTACTAAGTTTTCTCATTATTAAATATTTTCCCCAAATATTAAATCATTATCCTATGTCTCCCACACATAAAATAATTAACCTAGTGGTACAATACAACTATGCTTCACCTCTATGAGCATCACCTAGATGCAATGAGTGCTAAGTGGACCATTCATTATCATGAGAGATGGATTCTTGTGAGCCACTACTCATGAAACATGGGTCAATGAGTTTGACTCTTAAACTACATGGTTGAATCCTGATAACAATATCATAATTTGACACACTAGAAAAATACCTCCTAATTATCAATTGTTGAGCTAAAGGGGCTTTATAATGAATGTTTAATAAGGCACAACACTTGTTGAAGGTTTTGCAAATGGGGTTGCAAGCTAAGCGGGCTTAACCTTGGGGAAAACTCCATGGTTAAGTGTTCTTGAGCTAGAGTAGTACTGGGATGGGTGACCTCCCGGGAAGGCACAGTGCTTCACCTTTGTGAGCATCACCTAGATTCAATGAGTGCTAAGTGGACCATTCATTATCATGAGAGATGGGTTCTTGTGAGCCACTACTCATGAAACAGGGATCAATGAGTTTGACTCTTAAATTACACGGTTGAATCCTGATAGCAATATCATAATTTGACACATTGTGGAAAAATACCTCCTACTTATCAATTGATGAGCTAAAGGGGCTCTATAATGAATGGTTCATAAGGCACAACACTTGCTGAAGGTTTTGCAAATGGGGTTGCAAGCTAAGTGGGCTTAACCTTGGGGAAAACTCCATGGTTAAGTGCACTTGAGTTAGAGTAGTACTGGGATGGGTGACCTCTTGAGAAGGCTCAATGCTTCACCTCTGTAAGCATCACCTAGATGCAATGAGTGCTAAGTGGACCATTCATTATCATGAGATATGGGTTCTTGTGAGCCACTACTCATGAAACATGGGTCAATGAGTTTTACTCTTAAACTACACGGTTGAATCCTTATAGTAATATCATAATTTGACATGTTGTGGAAAAATACCTCCTACTTATCAATTGATGAGCTAAAGGGGCTCTATAATGAATGGTTCATAAGGCACAACACTTGTTGAAGGTTTTGTAAATGGGGTTGCAAGCTAATTGAGCTTAATCTTGGGGAAAACTTCATGGTTAAGCACGCTTGAGCTAGAGTATTACTAGGATGGGTGACCTCCCGGGAGGTCCTAGTGCTTCACCTCTCTGAGCATCACCTAGATGCTATGAGTGCTAAATGTACCCTTCATTATCATGAGATATGGGTTCTTATGAGCCACTACTCATGAAACATGGGTCAATGAGTTTGACTCTTAAACTACACAGTTGAATCATGATAGTAATATCATAATTTGACATGTTGTGGAAAAATACCTCCTACTTATCAATTGATGAGCTAAAGGGGCTCTATAATGAATGGTTCATAAGGAACAACACTTGCTGAAGGTTTTACAAATGGGGTTGCAAGCTAAGTGGGCTTAACCTTGGGGAAAACTCCATGGTTAAGCGTGTTTGAGTTGGAGTAGTACTAGGATGGGTGACCTCCTGGGAAGGCCCAGTGCTTCAACTCTGTGAGCATCACCTAGATGCAATGAGTGCTAAGTGTACCATTCATTATCATGAGAGATGGGTTCTTGTGAGTCACTACTCATGAAACATGGGTCACTGAGTTTGACTCTTAAACTACACGGTTGAATCTTGATAGCAATATCATAATAAAACTTGCCTCCAATAAGTCAAAAAGTGAGCCAAAGATTCATTGTTATCTTGTTTCACATTTAGAAATTCCCTTATATGTATTTTTACTACTTTTTTCATATCCAAAGTTGCCACAAATTCACTAATAAGCTATTAGAAATGGATGAAACCCTCTTGTGAATATTAGTACCAATTTAAATTGATTTCTTATAACACATTTAAGAAAACCAAATCAACTACTACATCCGAAGGTAGGAGTTCCCAAACAATAATAGCATATGCTTTAATGTGGGTAGTAGGCTTCTCGTCTCCCTTAAACTTTGGTAAATTAGGGAGTATTTTAGGTAGGATTACACTATGCATTATATCATTCAAAGGTTATTTCAAGTAATATAGGTAGGTCCCATAAAAGGAGTTAAGGGAAGAAGGTGGTGTTCCTCCAAATGTTGATAATGTATGAAGGACATGATAACTCTAAGAGTTTACGTATCTTGGGTATACCTATTGAAATATAGGAGGGGTTCCATAATTTAGGTATAATAGGTTTACCTATTGAAACCTATGAGGTGCTAGAAAATTTTGGATGTGGGTTTGAAAAAACCCAATAGGTTGATGTGTAGTTGTGGCATTAAATGGTGGTGGAGGAGGGGGAAAAAATGTTTTGTTGTTTATATTGCACAAGTAGAGGATTTAATACACCAACAATAGGGTATCTCCCTAATTTCCTTCAACAAGAGTGGTGGAAAATTATTTAGCATCCATCTAAGGCCTACGGGACCTCAGTATTCTACCCTTACATGTGGGATTTTGGTGAAGTTGTCAAGAACCATCCACCTCGAGCATTTGTATCCTCTCTACCAAAGTGATAATGATGGTCTTAGGAATATATTATTTGGAAGATTGGCTAAGTTAACCAAGATTTGTTGCATTAAAACTCCAAGGATGGTTTTGTAGATTATTTATTTTATGATCAAATTGAGAAGGGTGAGGCACCCATGTTACTTTTTCATGACTTTTTTCAAGTTGAGGTTGTTGTGAAGGAACATGGTTATTTTGATTATTGATAGAAAGAGAACTATGTGCCCCATGTATACCATGTTCTAGTTGGCTAATTTGGTAGTTGATCAAGAAGTAATAGATAGAGGGATGAAAGGTAAAAGACTTATTATAATTATTTATCTTTTACTTAAGGTTCACCAAAATATGTACACACTAAAATATAGCACACATGCTAGTTCATGTTGGTCAAAATAAAGTGCCAACTTATTATTGCAAATGTGGTAGGGGTTGATTTAATGACGTGTTAGCTAGATTTCCCTCTTCTTGTGGAAGTTGTAAGTGAGTGATGGATGGGAGATGTTGTATTTGAACAAGTTAAATAGATCTTAATATATAGATAAAGGTGAGACATGGAGACTTATGTGGGATAAAATGTTGAATGTTTTGTGGAAGGTTGTTTAGTGATTGTTGGTTAACTTGCATCAAAGATTCTAGGAAAGTGTTCTCTTATTCAAAGGTTTGAATAAGATTTGTTCGTTTGAGTGCTTTGAAATGGGTGTTTTACCATTGGATATTTTCAAGGAGTAGATTATTGAAGAATAATGGTTAGAGGATCAAGTAGAGCCTCTCCTAATTCTCCCAAGATTTCTTTGAATAAATTCAACCTCAATCTAGGACATATGAGTAACAAGGTCAACTATGATATTTAAGATTGAGGTAGATGAATTGATACATTAATATTTGTTAAGGTTTAAATATTCACATTAATTACTTTAAGGTTTGTTTCAACTTTGTTGATTATTCAGTTTAATTATCAATTGACTTTGTTGTTCAAAAGTGAGTGCTTTTGTTGTTTTTATATTTTCAGGCATACACAAAATAAATATACTTTGATTAAATGTATGCAACCATATTTTGGTTTGATTTGAGGAGCAACTAATTGTCATAATTATTTTATAATGATTAAATTAACTAACTAAATTAAATAGGTTACACTGCTTAATTTTGATATATTTTATTAAATAATTATTTTTTTATTTTTTTTATACGCAAGATGAGTATATTATTATTAATATTAACAAAAATACAAGCGTATGCTAAGTAGGGATTTTAGATTTCAACCTCCAAAATACAGCTCGAGAACCACCAAACCAACAAAATTCATCCATGGAGGACCAAATTTTAGAAAAACTCTCAACCCATCCAGTCCCATAGCTACACCCAACCATATACACAGTAAAGCAAAATTGGCCATTTTAATGGCAACTACGCGAATAGAGCACCACCCATGCTACACAAAATACTATAAACTAACCCCACACATACCGGTATAAAAACCCCAAACTGAAGCTAGACTTACAGAAAACCATTGGCCTTTGCAAAGGCCTCGAAATCCTTTGCCCATTCAATGCCACCGACTACCAACAACCCGAAAAATTTTCTTCAGATACTCCATGACCACTGCCACTATCATCCTATGACGCATGAGGGTTAGACCATGCAAATCTAGGAGAAAAGGATATATCTTCACAATCTAGTCCAAGCACCGAAGCAACTCCAAATCGCAGGGCCTCGGCCAACCCTTACCTTCAATCATTGCTCTAAGAACCTCATCAAGCCCTCCACCCAATCTTTCCTAAACATATTTACTAACACCTTCGCCTCTACCTTGGAAACTTGGTTATCTAGGAGGGAAGCTAAAAAATGCGAAGAAACGTGCAAATTATCCCTGCCATACTCCTTATTTTCCAAATGACCAGAGCCCAAAATCATCTTGACAGCCATGACGACCAAGGGATCACTGTTGAGCAGAATGCACTTTAGCCTTTGATCTATTATCTCCCTGAAGGAAGTCTATCGTGCCTTTTCTTGCAAAGAAATCAAAGTATCTACCTCAAATCTCGCCAAGCCATCTACCAAAACTTTAATTACGAATTTTGAACACTTCACCATCAACACCCTTGCGCTGCCTGCACCCAAAATAAAGGAAGTTAACAGCCACCACCCGCAACCAGAAAAGAAAAAAACCCTGAATAGGCCTTGAGACGAACCATTAATAAATATTAACTCCATTCACAAGGCTATCGCTACCCAAAGTGAATGGTACTCCTCCAAACGTGCTAAATTTCCTTGTCGTGGGGAGTAAATCCCTCGGGTGATAAATGCACTCAACTCTAAACATTGATATGGGTGCCAATGTTGCCTCCAACTAGCCCCGTACAGCTATGACAAGACCACCCAGTACCATCACTTTCCATGATGAAAAACCAACTCAAACCGTCTAACACCCTCAGCCTTGCCACCATGGCAACGATTTGCACAATCCCTCTGCCAGCCTGGAGGGATGCCCGCCCTACCGCCCACTAATTAATTATTAATTAATCATATAAAATTTAATTGATTAATTAAAGAAAAATGAGTACTTGATTTTTTAGATATTTTAAAATAAATAAAATAACCATTTAAATATTTTTGCTAACTTAATTAGATTTTTCCATTTAACTTAACACAATAAATAAAATAACTAACTTTAATTAATTGTTCAAAAAACTAAAATTTGGAAACAAATATTCTTTAGAAACGCATAAGGAGTGTGATTTTCTTGTTTCGTTTATAAAAAAAATAATTTCTCCTTTCCAAAATATTTATAAAAAAACACGAAAGGGGAAGAAACAACATTCAACTATTTTTTTCTTTTAACAACATAATATTTTAAAAAATAGAAAAGAAAAATTACTTTTTTTTCTACTTCTTCTTAGTTGTGTTTATAACTTCTTGTTTGAATATTTTGTTTACTAGTTTGAACCTGAATCCATTGAAGGAGGATCCTATGCCTTTTGAATCTTTTTTAACAAATCAAAGAGCTTTCAAAGAGGCCCTTTAGGGAATATTTTATGTGAAACTCTATACCATATGTTTGAACTTTTATATTTGTATTGCTTCATAAGAAATCATCAAATAAAACCTCAAACATATGGTATGGAGTTTGCAAGGATTTCTTGAAGGGTCCCTTTGGAAGTTACTTCAGAAGCAATACAAAGTTAAACATTGAAACATATGGTGTAAAAAATTTCATAAAATATTTTATAAAATGTCTCCTTGGAAGCTTTCTAATTTGTTCATGGAGATTTGTAAGATGTACGAGGATCCCTTTAGTGGATTCAAATTCAAACCTCAAACACAACTAAGAAGAAGTAGGAAAATAAATAATACATTTTCTCTACATAATTGAAAGATTCTATTGTTAAAAGAAAAAAATTAGTTGTTTATTGTTTCTTATCCCTCTCTTTGTGTTTTCCCAAAATATTTTTAAAAGAAAAAAAAATCATCCATGTTACTTATTCTCTAACCTTTTTAGAAGTTTTCTTATTTTATTTTGTTGCACCATTAATTAAAAATATTTATTTAGTTGTGAACTAGTTAATTGGAGAAATTTAATTAAGTTAGCATAACTATTTAATTAATTAATTAATTAGTTGCTCTTATTTATTTTAGAAAAAAAAAAAAAAAAATTACATTAGTTAATCAATTAAAATCTATATAATTAGTTAATTAATTATATCAAAATTGTCCTATTCATGGGATTCTTGGGCTAAATTATTCTCCACTCAATAGAACTAAGATCAAAATCTCATCACTAATAATTAATTCATCATTTTCATAAATGTGCTCGCTAAAGTGTACCACCTTGTTACCTTCCCAATAGCAATGGGAAATTATAAATGAAGATAATGTGTCCAAAATGTCCCATGACTCTTTCAATATTTTGTTTATTTTCTAGTTGGAAGAAAGTATTAAAAAAAGAGTCATTCAAAATCATTTAATACAGTGAATAATCTATGTACCTGTTAATGAATGAAATGTGATATTTTTTATTTGAAGATAAATATTTATGCTTTTTAATGTTTTCAACTACTAAGATGTGAATTTTTAACAAAAGATATTTTAAAAATTGATTATTGGTGATATGATTGGTTGAGGAGGTTTGAGTCATTTTTTCAACCTTCACTCCTTCGAGAAAGTAAGTACTTTTCAAATAATAAAATATTGATTGTTCAAATGTACTATGTACTAATGAGTGACTTTTAAGTAATAAAATACTAGAGGTTTAAATGTTTTTGTATTGGCAAGTACTTTTCAAATAATAAAATATTGGAGGTTTAAATGTTCTTTATACCTTTGATAAGGACATATAATAATAACAAAGCATTAATGAAAACTGCTTAAAATCCAAATTGATACATGTACCTTCTAACAAATCAAAAGTTAAAAAAATTTCAAGGTTAGACAAAATATGTTTAGTTTCAAATGTGAACATGTGAGTTTTAAGGCAAGCATTATGTGGAATGTACATTTATGATTGTATGGAAGCAAAGGTGTAAAGCAAATTTGTTGTGTATCTATTTATGTGGTAGTACAGACTATAAATATATTATGATTTATTGTTATATGATTATTATATTGCAATATATTAATAGTTATATTTTATAATATACTATTAAATTGTTTATTTAATATTAGTTTCAATATTATAATTAGTAAAAGGTTATTATTAATATAAATAATATATAAATATTAAAATAATATTAATATATATTAGTGATAATATAATTATTAATATATATTATATAATAGTGGGTGGATGGGTGGGCTCCCCCTCGCCCCTCACATAGGCATTGGGTGTCCAGGGTGGACGTGAGGTGGTGGACAGGTTGGACAGGTAGTATTCGGCTTTGGTTTGTTCTAGTCACATCAAACCTTCTAAATTTGGCAGAATGCGGGTGTTCCCCGCTTAGTTTATCGGCTGTCTATTAGTTCAAAACTTCTGGAGTTGGATTAGTGGCATGTTGGGATCAGTTCCCACGGTGCCACCTGTGTGACACATCGGGCACGGCTATCCTTGTACTATTCATGGACGTGCCGAGTGGAAATTTCCATTAATTGCATTGATTATGGTTCTAAGTTGGATGGTCGGTGGCTGTATTTCTACTCATGCCAAGGACAGTTTTGCTTTTCCATAATTTTGTTCTGTATGCAAAGTCTGACTGATCATTATTCAGGGTTTTTTATTAAGCTAATGAAGTCCTTTCCTAAGCATGGGTTTCTGCATTTTGGTTTTTGCCTTTTGTGTTTTTGTTGCACGACTGGAAAATTCTTGCTAATGGATAGATAGCCGAAGTCAAATTTTACCATTCTCATCTCGGTGAAAGGTCTGGAATCCTTCGGTGTTGATACTCCTATTTCATTAATGGCTACGGAGAGGCAAATTGCCTTTTGTGAGGTCACGGATCAGCGGTTAAAGCGCATCTTGCTCTTGGATGATCCGGCGTCGGTTGCTGCTGTGAAGATGGTCCTTGGTAAAGGACACTTAGAAAGGAATGAATTCACCCGCGACAATGCTCATATTTCACCCTGGTTTCTTTCCGTGCTCCTAGATCTTGATACCTCGAAGATAGTGGCCATGGAATTGATGGTGTGTCTATTCCGGGATGACTTGCTTGGCGGCCTTGAAATGACTTTGAAGGCGGCTTTTATTGGTAAGGGTATTCCGCATCCTACAGACCTAGCTTCTCTATGGGAGTCTGATGAAGCTGTCAAGGTTTATCCTTTTCTTCTGGATCTCAAAGGGCCCGCATTATCATGGCACCGAAAGCTTGCAGATGTGGCGGTGGAGTTTCTGAAGCGAAAATTGAAGATAGTGCCGGTGGATGGAACGGAATGGCTGGAAGGTTTCATTTTTTTGCAGAGGTAAATGGTTTCTGGTGAATTCGTGGGGTATTTGTTGTTGCCCGTCTGGTTTTTGCTAGCTCTTGACTTGTTATTCTCTGTATCTTCGAACTTGAGCTATGGTTTTTTGGCTTATGTGGAGGTTAGGCCTATGTTTTATCTCCTCCGTTTCGTTACTCTTTCCTATTTTGGAACTGTATGGAGTTTATCCTTGTTAGCTCCTTTTTGGCTGTCTAATGGTTATCTCTGAAATATTTCCTGACTAGCAGATGACTGTAAATTTCTTTAATATCTATAAAAATACCACCTTACGAATCAAATATATATATATATTATATAATAACATAATATAATTATTTAAAATATCTATAATATAATTATTAATAATATATAATAATTATTTGTGAACATGAATTATGAGAAAGCTAAACATGATTGAAATACACAATTAAATCAAGTATTTAGCCTACTTAACTCATATTCTCAATGAAATCTTTGAAATTTTGAAAATATAACTAAGAAGTCATTAAAGTGAAATTGAAGGCAATTTGATAAATGAAAACCTAATTACACTTGCAAACCTGATCCCATTGGGGGATTGGTGCTAAATTGATGTGGAATGATCAGCCCTTTCCCAATCCCTATTGATGAAACGAGCTTTAAAGTGATTCTTTAATGGAGAAATGGCTAAAATTGATGCAAAATGACTAAATGCTCTCAAAAATACTCTAAAAATGGCTATAGTGCAATTTCTTTCATTGCTTGTGGATGAATTTCTCATGAAATGGAGGCTATTTAGAGGATTTTTAGGTGAATCAATGGCTAGGATCAATTTGGTTAATCAACGGATAGAAATGGATGAGAAGAATTGACATGGATCAAGGATCAAATCCATGGAGGAGATTGAAAGATCACATGGATTGATAAACTTAATCAAAGTGAACATTGATTTCAACAAACACAAATCCTTAATTTTAGGAGGAATGTGCAAGATATTTCCATGTTGGAGGGAAATGGTTTGAATTTGAATTGGATGAATATTCCCATGGAATATTCCTTTGCAAGTAGGAGAAATTGGAGGGATTAAAGATATTAGTCAATTAAATAATTATAATATTATTTAATTGTGCAAGACGAGGGAATTCAGGATTTTAATTAAACAATTAGCTCATTTAATTAAAAAGGGGAATTAATGACATTTAGTTAAATAATTCAAATTATTTAATCAAATGAGAGGACTTAGGGAATTTAATTAAATAATTCACATTATTTAATCAAATAGGATGAAAATTAGCATGAAAGAGGTGAATTAACCTAATAATGTTGATTATTCGATTAATAAGAGAAAATCATGAATTTAATTAAACAATCAGGATTATTTGATTAAATAGTCGAATAGGGTCGAATTAGGATGAAAATGGTGTTAGTAATCTAGTTTGAATGTGTGATATTGATCAAGACAATTTTAAGTGTACATTATTTAATATATTAATTATATTATTAACAATATAAATATATATACTATTAATATAACTTATAGTTGTGTATAATATAATAGTAAAATAAATAGATATATATATATATATGACATAATAGTAAATAACATAAATATAATATATTAATAACAATAAATTATTAATATATATTAGTAATAATATAATTACTAATATATATTATATAATAAACATAATACAATTATCTTCAACGAAATGGGCGTGAGCGGGAAAGGGAGCGGATAGGGGATTTTGAATTCCTCTGTTGAAGATGGGGATGGTATTTTAGACTCAGAGGACAATGATGATGTCTTTCAACTATTGGAGAGCTAGTGGCATTGGCCTGTTGTGGTGGAATAATGTGTTTGGTTTTTCTGGCAATTTGGTTGTCTTGAAGGGGCGTCTGTTGCTCCTATGGTTCAACTCACGGATTTTGTGATTTGTCTGCTTATTTTCCTATGGAGGCTTCTATCATCTCCCCCCCCTTAGTTTCCTATAGATGGTTGTGGGGAAAGTAGTGTGGTGTTTGCTTTGATGGAGTCCTCTCCTTCTTTAGCACCCCTTTTTCCTTGGGTTTAACCTTTCTCGCTATCATGTGACTGGAAGGTTCTTGTCCTTGTCTCCTCTATGACTTGGCACTTTTCTTTTGGTGTTTATTTTGGTCTTGTGGGGATGATATTTGGTCTAGTTGTGTTTGTGGTTGTTGTGGGGGTCGCTAACTCTTGGCCTTGCATTGGACTCCTGTGTCTGTCTCTTCTCCTGTGCTTGGGGGGAGTCTTTTCTTTTTCCCCAGTGCTTGTTGTTTGTTTGTTGGATGGTTTGAAGGCTTTGGGTTTGTGGTTTTTTGTTGGCCTATTATCTCCCTTTGATCTACATTATATGCCTTTTGTTTGATCTTTCTCTTTGTTTCACAACTGGTGTGACTCTGTTCTTGTCCCCTCTAGGGCTGGGTGCTTCCGAGTTGATTATGTTGTTGGTTATTGGCTTTGTGTGGGCCTCCTTTATTCATCTCTTCTTGTGCATTGGGGGAGTGATTGGACTCAAGATTTTTCATTGGTGTTTTTCTCCTCTAATGGTTTGTCCCTTGTTGTATTGGTCTGCTCTTTTGTTGGTTCGTTGGTTTTTGGTCCACTACTTGCTCTCGACCCTCGGGCTTCTTTTCTACCTTTGGGGTCACCTCTCCTACGATTGGCTTTTCCTTGTTCTATCCCAAGTTTGAGTGGCTAAGTCTCTATTTTATTTTGCATCCCTTCTTTCATGCTCTCTAGAACTCGGTTGGGGACCTTGGTAAAGTTGTGGTTTACGGATTTATGGGGCTCTACTCTTTGAAGCTTGGGATCTTTTGGAGGTGCCATGTTTTAGCTGGTTGCTTGGGGGCGGGTTCTATTGTTGTTGGTGTGGTGATAGGGGGTTTTTTTACATGATCCTCTGGTCATTGGGTGTTTTTATGGTTGATGTTAGAAGCCCCTTATGTAATTTTGTGGCTTGGTTTCCCTTTTCATTGTCATCTTTGTTGAAGGGGGTTAGTTCTATTTTATGGGTTTCTAGTTCTTCGAGTTGTTCTTGTTTATGGGAGATAATGCTGCCATAATCTCAGTTGGGAAGTTGTTGTTGGGTGACTATTTAGTCATGTTCCTCTGGATGTTGGTGAAGTTATTACAAAGGTTTATTCTTAAGGCCCAGAAGTGGTGGTGTTTGAGGTTGATGGTTGTCTCTTCTTTTTTGTTCTAGTTTCTTTCCAATCCAAAGGAAGTTGTGATTTCCCTTTCTATCAGAATCATTTCCTTTTTTTGGGTTCTACTTTTGGTGTCTTCTATGGAGGTGAAGAATGCTCCTTTTGAGGTGGATCCCTCTTCTTTTGAGGTGGATTTGGTTGTTGTAGTTTTGATAGGAAGTTCTATCCTTTACTACTTGTTCCTATTGAGGTGGAATTGGTGTGTGTAGGAGAGTGACAAATTTGATAGAAAGGGTTCTTATCTCTTCCTCTCCTTTAGAGGGGAACCCTCTTCTATTAAGGAGGAGATTGGGTTGACTTTTTTGGAGGGATGGAGCCACAAGGAGGTGGATGGTTATTAGTGTTTCTTTCCTTTTTACTCCCTTATTGAGGTAGGGAGTAGGGTTGGGTTGTTAGTTCTAAATGGGAGCTCTTATTGCCGTCTTTGTTCTAGCTCAGTGCTATTGTCATTGAGTGGTTGGATTGCTATGGTCTAGTGGATTGTTTTTCCCACCCTTGGGGTGGATGTGTTAAAGTTTGCTATGTTTACAATTCGACAAGTAGCTTGTTAGCCTATTTTGCTAGCCAAGAGGCATGTTTGGAAGGTGGATTGGGTTGTGGACCCTTTTATACCTACTTGTAATGGTTTGGTGTTTTTCCACCCTTAGGTTGGTTGTTGTTGTTGGTTGTGTTGAAGCTTAGTGAGTGGCATTTTGGCCTATTATGCTAGTGTTGTTTCCTATTCTACCTTGGTATTTTGTTGGAAATGAGAGTTGTTTCTTTTTGTTGTTTCATCTTGTAGTTGTTTTTTGTCCTATTGTGCTTAATGATAAATCTTTCTTGTTGTAAAAGGGATCAGGGCCATTTCAAAATCCTTGCTTAATCAAAAACATAATGCAATTATATAATAATATAAATATTTTTCTTACCATATAATTATTATTAATATTAGTTTTTGATATTATTGTTACCAAATTTTTGCCTCAGCTCAATTGGTGGAGCTGGCTGAACATTATTACATCTTAAGGTGAAATTGCAGTTTAAGTGTTGATTTCATCTTTTATTATCATTACTCATCAAGTGACAGTTGTGCATTTAAAAGAAAAATCAGAATTTCAGAGTGCTATTCAGATATTCCAATTCAGATATTCTAGAATTCAATGAAGTACAAAATTGAGCATATAAACAACAGAGCATTTTAAATGCTTTCGTTCATTTCATGGAGAGATTCATATTTACAAGGCTTCATTTGATTGCAAGAATCAGAATGATATTACAACATTTGCATTGGAATGCATTTTCCTTTCAAACGAAAAGCATAAAAGATGAAATCAAATATCCACACAAGTCGTGGATGTGACTGTCACAAAGTATCATTAATGGTACATTATACTATTGAAGATGCAAAAAGAAAACATATAAGTAAGCAACATAATCATCATTGCCTGTTTTATTTGATGATGAATTTTGCACCTTTGTCTTCTCTAGCTCCGTCGACCTATAAGAGGAAAGAGGGGGTGTTAGTGGCTCCGATTATGAAGAAACCTATATGAGGCACCCACAATAGTACAACCTACTATTAATCATGCATTGAAACAATCAATCAAGTGCAGAGGAAATGAGATGAAGGAGAAATATCATGATCGTCATATTCTATTTTTATGCTAACATTGTTTGTTTCCTTGTGCAGGTATAGGTAAAGTTACGAAGCTGATCATTATTTGAAGACCAAGCATGTGGAGAAAAGTGGGCTCCCACAAGGGTAGAGCTCGGCATGCTGCCCTATTCATTCTGAATGGGTTGATTTAAGGATTACATTACATCATCATATTCATCAAAAGAAATGAGATACAACTGAAAGAGTAAAGCATAGTTATCTATTGAGTTGTTAAACCAACTGTGCATTCATAACGATCAGGTTAATGTTTTTTGAAGGCTACAGGTGAACAGTGAGTTTAACTCACTTAATTAATTCAGCAAAGTACATTTACATCAAACATTGTTGTATAAGTTCATGTTCTGTGTTATTTGTTCATCATGATCATATATGTTATGCAAGTTCTAGTTCATCAGTGTTCTTTTCACTGTCAAAGATGGTGAACAGGCATACATTATGCCTTAATAAAGAGTTTTGTTTTGATTTTCATCATGAAAGAGAGCATATTTAAAGAACAGTTTGTTAAGTAGAACATTAAAATGCATGAAGAGTACCGTGTTGAAGCTCAAGAGTACGAAAGACAGACAGTGCATTCAAGTGATAAATGAATAACAAGTTCCAGTTTGACTGGTAAGTCAAATACAGCTTTAAGAATCACAAGGTGAGAAATGATTCTTCCATAATGACAAAGAAATGATAACAATTTCATTCCAGAAGTTATTTCTGAGGTGTTAGTCAGGCATTGTCACAATCAAGCAAAGTGCAGTCTATGATAATACACTGTTTTAGTTTAGAATCTCTACATAAATCCCAAAAACAGAAAGCAGGAGTTCGTTGTAGATTGAATTGTGATTTACAGTTTTAATCATGACAAGTTTTGTCTCAAGGAAAGCAACATGAGTTCGATATTTAAGTAATGCAGGATGCAGATTCAAGAAGGTTTTAAATGAGCTTTCAATTTTGTCATATGGTGATATACTTGTATAACATATTTCTATAGGTTTCTAATGCCCTTATGTGCTGAATGTCAAAAATTTGAATGCTAAAGAAGACCATATTTTGCATAGTTATTGAAAATGCAAAAATAAGAGAAGGGTCGGGCCAGTTTTAGCAACAAATACCAAGTCCAATTTTTGCAACTGAAGGTGCAAAAGAAACAATGGTGGTCAAGCTAATTTCTGTATGATATTTAAAAAAAATAGAACAGAATATCAAAGTAAAGCATCACTTGTTTGGGTCGAGCCCATAAGTTAAATACAGATAAACACACAGATTTTTGTTATTCTCACAGGGGTTTTTATTTTGAAGACAAATGATACAACAAACAACAAGTACCCACGTTGGGGTTTGCAGTAAACATACAGATTTTCACTATTTTTGGCCATCCATGTGGGTATTCTTATCACAACATCAAAACAGTTTGTTCTATTAGCCTGGTTGAGAATTTTATGAGAAGTATCAGGTATAGAGAAGGATTTATTTTCTTAAGTCAAGCTCATAGCTTTAAAAAATTGAGTATGCAAAGTACCCGCATGTGGGTTTTGGTTTTAAATAAAGAAATTGTAACTTTCAGAACTAACCCATATGGGTTTTTTACATAAGATAGCAAAATGCATAAAATGTGAAATTTTTGTGGTGGGTCAAGCTTCAAAATGGAGGAAACACAGCTCTCATTCAATTCTCATGATACCCACAAAGGGATTCATTCTCAATATACAAAAAGGGAAATTTCTTATTGTGGGTCGAGCCCAAAATCTCAAAAAAATGCTTTCTACAACACATGTATGGTGGCATGTACATGGCCATATAATCTTAAGTGAAGATGGTCAAGTTTTTTAAAAGAGACAATATGTGCTTAAGTGTAACTCACCACTTCAAGTCTATGGACGAGCACCCTAGCCGCGGCCGAGAACTCCACGGAGCTTCCAGAAACCAAGGGTGCAAGCTCTTAAATGGCAGTCGAGCTCTCATAGTGGAAATAGAGCACAACAATGGTAAATTGGAACACAGAAAGTGCAAAACAAAGGTATTAGGAGTGGTGGTAGCCGTGGCCTCAAGCCCATAGTGAACAAAAATATGAAGCCATAGAAGGTATGAGTGAATAGCTTACCCTGCGCACAAAAGCAAAAGCAATAGCCCGCGTGCTCTCTCATAGAGCTTTCAAACGAAGCCCGAGCTTATAACAGGTCGTCCAAGCATAGCAAAGCATAGGAGTGTGAAGAAAATCAAGGAAATGCATGAATAGGCCGTGGCCTTAGGATCCTTTTGATTTCAAGAATAAAGTGAAAGAACTTCAATAATACAAAAACGAGCTTACCCACTGAAGAGCTTAACTTTCTGAAGGAGTAGTGAAGATTCCCAAGGCACACGAGCTCATATTCAAGGTCAATCATGGCAACATGCTTACTAGCAGAGCTCATTTTCTTCAACAGTGATCATATGCAAAATGAAATAATTTAGGGTTTGACCTTGTTTTCCCCATGCCCTAATTCGACCCAACACTATAATTCTCCAGAATATTCACATTTATCAATAGGCATGTGGGTTAATTCGAATTAGGTTAGTCCTTGCATCATATTTTATTCAAAGATTAAAGTCTAATGTATTTGAGGGTGGCTGAAATTATGTGCCTAGGTCGATGGTTAGGTCTTGACTTATTCTTTTGCCTTAGTGAAATGTGAGGACTTGAATGTGGGTTAGGTTATTGTTTTATGAGAAAAAAATGAGAATATTATGGTGATTACCTTATGAACTAGGGTCTTTTTGTTTTGTGTCAATTACCTATTTAGGGTTTCTAATTTTAATTGATTTTAGAGAAATCAACGAAGTTTTTTGATGAAAGGATGATATGTGTTAATATTTTATGATTTTTTGAGAAAATCAAAGCATTGTAATGGAGAGATAAGGATGTTTTTCTTTTTTGCAAAAGATTTTATAATCTTTGAATTGCAAAAAAAGGACAAATTGTAAGATCTGCAACCTTGTAAAGCAAAATCATAAAGCAATATTTTATAAATTGTTTTATGATTTCTTGCTATTTTTAGCAGATTTTTATTGACTTCTTCTCTTGGTCAGATTTGGGTCTTATCTTGGAGAGATAAGGTGTTTTTGGGATTTTAAAGCAGATTCAGCCTATTTTTAGAGGCTTGACAGGTTCATCATGAAAGCAATATGCTTTTTCCTACTTTTATGCAGTTTTTTGAGACAGTTTGAAGCTTTTTTTGAGCTCGAATTAGGGTTTCTTGAGAGTTATGCCTTTCAAAAGACTTGGTCTTTTTAGCTCTCTTTCTCGATTCAGATGTTGGTTCCTACTCTTATGCATTTTTGAGCTTGTGAACCTTTTGTACTCAGTTTTGGTAGATTGACACTCTTTCAGTTTCAGTAATACAACAGAGTTCTTTCCATTTCTTGTCTCAAGACTGGTAACAGTAATTTGATGTTTTGTGTTTTCAGATTTGAAGCCTTAATGTCCTATTTTTTTATGAGTTTTTTGCATAGGGTTTCATGTTTTCAGGTTATATGATGTATTCAATAGCTCTGAATCTTCATATGAATTATTGATGAAATCATGTATTGGTGAGATTGTAGGAACTATTGTAATAAAGGAATTGTTGTGAGTGGCAAGGTCTAGTTTTTGTCAGAAATAATAAGTTGATCATCAATTATATTCAAGTTATATTTTCAGTCTATCTTTCTTTCCCTTTTCCTCTCAGTTTTAGGATAGGATTTATCATTCGGAGAACTAACTCGCTCTGGAGATTCCTCCTTCGCTCAGATCACCCACATCTGAAGGAGGTTTCCATGTTTCAGTAGATCGTTAAATATTGCATTCAGGAGGGTGCAAATCTATTGACAACAATTATAATTACTAAAAGGTTTTGTTAATATACGTATATATTATTAATATTAATAAATAAAAACAAGAAATTGATAAACTAAGAAAAAAATGGTGAGCGGACCAGCAGGTTTTGAGAAGTCAGGAGTTGGTGCAGTAGCAGGCATAAGTAGTTGGGCCATAGAGGCAAAACAATTTGTTCCAATGGATCACATTCAAATCAAGGCAACTAACAAAAATTGGTGTGGCAATCAAAAGAAGCCACAACATGGCGATAGGGGAAGCAAAAAAATAGAGTTTAGGAGCACACGGAATGGGAAGCCTTGGTATGATTTCAAGTAAAGGAGATCTAGAATGGAGAATGAAAATGCATAATATGGAAGAGGCAAAGGATTAGGGCACTCAAAAAATGAGGAGAGAAAGGTAGGCTTTGATAAATCAAGCTTTTCCCCTTAACAGTGACGAGAGAAAATGCCATACCTGTGAGCTTGGGAAGGAAATAGTAGATGAAAAATTTCAAAGGTAAGAATTGGAAAGTAGTAAACAAGCAAGGAAATTGGAAAACATAAAGATAGATGGATTTCGGTAGAAGAACAAATGGTAAAGTTGTAACGCCCCTCCATTTTGGCTCTTTTGATCATTTAGTGTTCTTCTTTGTTATGTTGTTTTTGTTTATGTTGTGACTATGGTACTTGGTTACTATTTGATCACTAACTGTAAAGCGATGTGAATGTTATATTTTGATGTGATGGTATTTTACTCTGATGTTATCATTATGGTATGCTTTGAATTAGCCTAGCAGTTATTTGAACGAATGATGCTTTATGCTTTTGATTATATTATTGATGTTAGATTCGTCAATTAGTAATATTGTATTGGTGAAGGGGATGGGATTGTACCACTCACTTGTGAGTGCCCTACGATTTTAAGATTTCCTCTTCACAGTGTGTTTGATCATATCATATACATATGCATGTTCGATATACTCTTTGTTTGCAGGTTGACAAGTACGAGACATCGACTCCACCTGGTTTCACAGGTTTGTGCGTGTCCATTGGCCAATGGTATTCGATTGGGAGATAGTAGCTAGGTTTTTCGTGCCAATTCATCACCCTAGTCATCGTGTGTCATCGGGTTTTAGTCGGGTTAAGTCGCTTCTTTGGTGTGCATTTCTCCTTGATTTCATTTAATTGCAAGTTGGAAAAGGTAAATAAATGGCTCTATGTATTTAAGTTGTTTATTAAATTTATTTGGTTATAATGTTAGAAATGTTATTTAATTTATTAATTAATTTAATTTAATTAATAAAATGATCCAATATTGGATTGATTTATTTTATTGATTAATTAAATTAATTGTGTTGAATTGAATTAAGTTAGCCATTTTGGGAATTAAGAATGTTAAATGATCTTGAAAAAGAAAAGTTTAAAAGTTTAAATTCTTTTAAAAAGGAAATTTTAAAAAAGTTTCATATGCTTTTTGAAAAGGAATTATTAAGTCTTAAAAGTTGTAAATTCTTTTGAAATGAAATTATTAAAAGTTTTAAAGTCTATTGGGGAAAAGAAATTTTTAAATTCTTGTTGAATAGAAAGTTTAGTTTTAAATTTAAAAATTCAAAAGATCTCCAAAATGCATAGTGGGAGTAATAACTTTGGTGGATGGAATATTTTAGGTAAGTTGAGTAAATTTGGGAAATTTTTTCATTCTTGAAAGAAAATTGTTGTTAAAAGGAAAAAGAAGGTGTTTTTGTTTGAATTATGCATTGTTGGATTTGGGTGAAGATTTTGGAGAAGCTTTGGAAGAATTTGGAAATTGCAGCTCAACTTTAGTTTTCTTCTTCAAGTTTCCAACACATTCCTTGTTGTTTGTGTTTATTGTTTTGAAATTTAGTTTCATTATTGAAAGCTTGTTTGGAAAAAAACTTTGAAAACCTTGTAAAAATCTTGAAAGAATTTAGATTTCTTGAAGAAAAACAATTATTTTCAACAAAAATTTCTAGCAAAACAAATTTTAAATAATAGAAAATGGAATAGGAACAAAAGAAATCAGAAAAACTTGTGTTTGGATTTGAGAATTTTTCATTATGATTTAGAAATTAAATTTTCTTGTGTAATTTTCTGTAGATAATTTTCATAATTTGGCTGTGAAATGGATTATATATATATATATATATATATATATTTTGCATATAAAATTATATGTTGTTTGGTTTGGGAGTTTTCATTGAAAACTTTTTATATAAAAAAATTCTGTCAAATCCATTTTGGGAGTTCTCCCTTAGCAGTCATTTTTGTTTAAAATTAAAAATATAATTGTAGACACCTAAATTTGGACATAATTTATCCAAATTTATCCCCTTTAGATCTAAAAGAGTTCCTTTATTTGCATTAATTAAGTAATATCACTATTATTTGAGTTAATATCTTTAATTATGCTAAATCTCTAGGTATTTAATTAATAAAATAAATACCTTACCTCTTCTAATCCTCATTTTCATCAATTGAATTAAATAAATATGTCATTTATTCCTCCATCATTTTTTATCTAATCTAATCCCATCTTCTAATCTCATCATTAGGGATGTGCGCATGCCTAATCCTTGATTAGGATTTGTCACATCCTCCAACTTTTGCAAGTTGGCCTATAATCTCTCTTAGCCACCTAACCCTCCTCTAATCCTTCATTAACTAGCCTAATCAACCTCTCAAAGAATTTTTAATTCATTTTATCCTTTCAAGGAATATTAAATTCATTTTTCTCTTCCACATGTGATCTTTGACTTGTCACA
>VDFB02005367.1:0-31237 GCA_007258455.2 Sequoia sempervirens
CATCCTCCCCCCCTTAATTGTGCATCGTCCCGATGCACTAGTTCAATAAGTTTCACGATAGAAAAGGGATAATATCCAAAAGTATTTTGAAATTAAAAAAAAATATAGTATCTAGATAGTGGTTAAAACAAGAATGGGAAATGTTGTTGCAAATCAATTGTATCTTCCCAAGTAGCATTGTCTTCATCATATTGATCCCACTGTACTTTGCTTTGATCAACCATCCTGTTGCGCAATTGGTACTGGCGCCTCTCCAAGATTCGATATGGCTCTATTGTTATTTTCCCGAGCTCTTGGACCTGTAATGTATTCCAATTCAAAACATGTTTCTCATTAGGTACATACTTCTTAAGAAGAGATATATGGAAAACATCATGGATACGACTCAGCTGGGGAGGTAGGGCCAATTTGTAGGCAATCGGGTTTATCTTTTCTATGATTTCGAAGGGTCCCACATAACGTGGTGCCAACTTTGCCTTCTTACCAAAACTTATAGAGCTTTTATATGGCCTGACCCTTAAGAAAACTTTTTCACCTACTGCGAATTCCCTTTGTGTTCTTTTCCTATCCGCATAACTCTTTTGTCTGTCTGTTGCTTCCCTTAACCTTTGTCTAATTGACTTGATTTGATTTTCCATTTCCTTCAACATATCTGGTCCAATTACCACTCTATCCTCAAGATTATCCCAACTCAAAGGTGTGCGACAAGCTCTTCCATATAGAGCCTCAAATGGAGCCATCCCTAGGGAGACTTGAAAAGAGTTATTGTATGCAAACTCTACTAGTGGAAGATATTCTTCCCACTTAGATTGTTGGTCCATACAGTACATACATAGAAGGTCTTCCACAATTTGATTCGTCCTTTCAGTTTGGCCATCTGTTTCAGGGTGATATGTTGTACTGAAATTTAATTGTGTCCCCAAAGCTGATTGAAGAGTTGTCCAAAACCTTGAAGTGAATCTAGCATCCCTATCAGATATGATCTTTTCTGGAATTCCATGTAATCTAAAAATTTCCTTCACAAAATGTTTAGCCAAAGTTGGAGCATCATCTATTATATTTCCTGCTATGAAGTGAGCAACCTTGGTAAGTTTGTCAATTACCACCATTATTGTGTTATGCCTATAAGGCGTCGTAGGCAATCCTTGTATAAAATCCATACTAATGACTTGCCACTTATGATGCGGTATATCATGGGGGTATAATAATCCTGCAGGATAGCTATGCTCTGCCTTCACCCTCTGACATTCAAGACATTTAGCTACATAGAGTACTATGTCATTCTTCATTCCTTGCCAAAAATATAGTTTCTTAAGGTCTGAATAGAGTTTGTTTGCCCCAGGGTGTCCTGAATAAGGGGTATTGTGGGCTTCACTTAAAACCAACTCTCTTAACTCTTTACAATTTGGAACATATATCCTATTGTTGTATCGAAGCATCTTGTCACCATCTAGATTATACCCCTTTATACTAGGATCAGCTGGATCATTTTCTAAGGTCGATCTAACCTGCTTATACCATGGATCTTCTTTTTTCCCATTTAGCACTTTTTCTCTAAAAGTGGTTTTGAATATTACCATATTCATCAAGTGCCTCCTTCTGCTTAGTGCATCTGCAACCCTATTTTCTTTTCCCTTAATATATTCTATCTCAAAATCGTATTCGCTTAGAAATTCTAACCATCTTCTTTGTCTAGCATTCAAGTGAGGTTGCGTGAAGATGTACTTGAGTCCTTGATGGTCAGTTTTTAACTCAAATGGCTTTCCTAAGAGAAAATGTCTCCATTTTTGAAGAGCATGTACAATTACTGCAAGTTCCAAATCGTGAGGTGCATAGTTTACTTCATGATTTTTCAATTTCCTTGATTCATATGCTACCACACCTTCATCCTGAATGAGTACCCCACCTAGACCTTCAATGGAAGCATCTGTCACAACTATGAAGTTTCCATTTGGTTCTGGAACCTTTAAGATAGGTGCAGTGGTTAATTTTTCCTTCAAATTTTGAAATGCCTTATCACACTATTCAGTCCACAAGAATTTCTTACCCCTTTCTTTGTAATGAAGTGATTGGATTTGCAATTTTTGAGAATCCTTCTATGAATCTTCTATGATAACCTGCAAGTCCCATAAAACTTCTTACCTCAGACACATTTTTTGGAATTGGCCATTCCTCTATGGCTTTTATCTTATCTGGATCAACTGCAATACCATCTTCTGAAATGATGTGACCTAAGTAATGTATTTTCTTTTTAAAGAATGCACATTTTGATAGCTTTCCATATAGCCTATGTTCTCTCAACCTTTACAAAATTAACTGAAGATGTGCTAGGTGTTCCTCCTCATTTTTGGAATAAATCAAGATATCATCTAAAAAGACCAAGACAAATTTATCCAAGTAATCATGGAACACACTATTCATCAAGTTCATAAAGGCAGCTGGAGCACTAGTCACACCAAAAGGTACAACTATAAACTCATAATGCCCATACCTTGTTCTGAAGGCTATTTTCGGGATATCTTCTTCCTTTATCCTGAGTTGGTGGTACCCTGATCAGAGATCTATCTTAGAAAACACAGTTGCTCCTTTCATTTGTTCAAAGAGATCCTCTATGCGTGGTAAAGGGTACCTATTCTTTATGGTGACTTTGTTAAGCATTCTATAATCAATACATAGTCTTAAGGTTCCATCTTTCTTTTTAATGAACAAAACCGGTGCTCCCCAAGGGGATACACTTGGTCTTATGAGACCTTTCCCAAGTAATTCTTCCAATTACATCTTGAGTTCTACCAACTCAGCTGTGTTCATTCGATAGGGTGCCTTAGACACCGGTTCAGCTCCTGGAACTATATCAATGGAGAAGTCAAATTTTCTTTTTGGGGGTAGCCCTGGTAGTTCTTTTGGAAACACATCACTAAAATCTTGAAGGTAAGGAGAGTTTTGGAGGGTTGGAATATCCCCTTCTTCCTTTTCATCCATGGTAACCATGTATACTAGAGCCCCCTTTCTCTTTTCTCTTTTCATTTGCATAGCAGATATGATTCCCATACTTATAGGTCTATGTTTCCCTTGAATCGCAACCCTTTTTCCTACATCATCTAAAAATTCTACCCATTTGTTATAACATTCTACATTTGCTTGGTGGTTTGTAAGCCAACTCATTCCAATGATCACATCATATGATCCTAAAGGTGCCACATAAAGGTCTACCTTTGTATTAAAGTTAGGAAATTGTATTTCTGCATCGGATAGACACTGGGTCACCTCTTTAACTGCCTTATCCCCATACTGGACTGTCCATGATGATTCCATATGATTAACTTTAAATACATTTTTCCTTACAAATTCAGGTGAAATAAAACATTCAGATGATCCAGTATCTATTAGAATTGAGACCAATTTTCCAAAAAGTGTACCTGAAGTCTCTACGGGCACATTCTGGGATCGAGTGCATCGATTTCTTACTGCTGCATGAATCCTTTGTGTAGGTCCCCTCTGAGGTTGATTTGCTTTCATCTGACTTTGCATCCTTGGACATTCTCTAGCAAAGTGATTCCCTCCACACATGAAGCATCCACCTGGTGGTCCTCGTTGTATGGGATTTTTAGGCTGGTTATTGCTTGCTTCATTGAGCCTTGGTTGATTTGTTGGCCCGTTATAGTTCCTTGGTTCATTTTTGTTGAAGTTGTTTTTGTAAGCATTATTCCCATTGTACCTTTGATTATGATTTGGAGGTGGTCTTCTTTCTGATGAATTGTTCCTTAGGTTCTTGTTGAAGTTTTGGTTCCTTCTGAACTCATGTTTCCTCTTGAAGTTATTACTCCTGAAAGATTGTTTTGCTGACATTAAAGCTTGTAACTTCCTTTCTTGCTTCAAAGATTTCTCTAGCACTTCGTTCATACCTTCGAGACCATGCATGTCAACCTCTGCTCCTATGTTGGTATTTAATCCCAAAATGAATTTCCTGGTTTGGCTCTTTTCATCTTGTTGATATATTGGCACATATTTTAGCAGTTTGGCAAACCTATCCCAATATTGTTGAACTGTTAGAGATCCTTGTCGAAGGTTGTGAAACTCAGTCATCTTCTCATCGAAAAACAATTGTGGTAGCCACCTTTTACGAAAATGCTCAACAAATTGTTCCCATGTTATATCCTCCTTGGTGTACTTATTTTGTTCCTTCACATTAGTCCACCAGCTAGTTGCTTCACCAACAAGTTGGTAGGACCCCCATAAGGCCTTAGTAGTTTCACTGAAATCCCTTAACTCAAAATACTTTTCCATTTCATTAAGCCAGTTTTCTGCCCCTTCTCCTAGTTGTTTCCCATCAAATTTTGGAGGGGTGATTTTCTTCAAGTCCTTAGTTAATTCTAGAATAGGATTTTCTCTCCTAGGTGAAATAACATCCATTATGTTATGCTCTGGATTATCTCCGTCAGGAGGGTTTTCAATTTGAGGTTCAACTATATTTTCAATATTATCTTGTCTTGTTCGAAGTTCTTGTACCGTTTGCTCCAAAGAGTTGATTTTATCTCTTTGTTCAGTTAACAATTCTATTATTGCTTCAATCCCATCATGAGCCTGTGGTTCATCATCTTTGTTCCCTTTTGGCCTTCTATCGACACCAGCTCGAGTTGCTCTTCCCCTCGGCATTTAGAATTCATGTTTAATTATTCACATATTAGTATTATTCTAAGTTTTGAAAAAGGTTATTTCTAACTTTTAAAATACATATTTTGATTGCGCGAATTGTAGTAAGCTCAAGGCCTAGTTTTTGAATCTCGCTCTGATACCACATGTAAAGACCTAATTAATTTTAACCGAAATACCACTATATATATATTTTTTTTTCAAGTATTCATTCACAAGTATACTCGGGAACTTCTATCCATACGGGACAGATATATCATCTGTTCTTACGGAATAGGAATTCACTTCATCTATTCATATGGAATAGGAATACATCTATTCATATAATTGGAATAGGCATCCACCTAAATGAGGCAGGCATCTATCATCTAATAGGTATGTGCTATGGCCAGAGTCTTGGACTCATCCAGGGTCATTTACCGAATCACGAATTAAAACCCATATTGACACTAAGGTACGCAGAATTAAAATCGTCACCGAGGGTAATAGGTGCTGATTCAACTTTGAAACACGCGCCTCGGAATTTGGCCTAAGACTTTCAGTCGAAACGTCCATGCGGTTCGCCACGGTACTATTTAACGTTTATCGCTGATTATGTGATCTCAACCCTAAACCCCATTCGAATGCGCAATGGGAGCATCCAGCAGCCGTTTCCCGGAGCGCGCCATATCTGCTTTCAAAATGGGATCAGGTTGTAAATAACAGTTATTTTCTAGAGCATGTTTGACTGTTATAAAGCGGGTACGCAACCCTTTCTAGGGTTTTTATTTCCCCTAGACAGTTCCTCTGCGGTTGCTACCCACGATGGGAAGCATGGATAATAAACGATCGCCTTGACCATTTATTGTTTACCTATTAACATTCATCTAACCCTACTCCCTAATGATGTTCATCTCCCTTGACCCGTTTAAATGATTTTCTAATAATTTATCCACATGATTTTATCTTTGAGTTAGAATTACATTTGCACCACTGAAATTTCCTAAGTTACAATTTTCTAGGTTGTCACTAGCGGATTTGATTCATTTTTGTTTTATCTTTTTAGATTATCGATCCAAAGGGGATTTCCCTTCCTTTGGATTTTAAACAACCCATGTTCCTTATTTCTCCCTGGTGATTTATAGGGATGATGCCACTTAGATGCCGTTATTGCTTAGGCTGTTGACTATGATGGCAGCTCAAAGCGTGGCGACTTGCGTAAATGTGGCCCGGAGGCATAAATTCTATCACCAGAAACGGCACTGGATTTTGTTTCCTTTCTTTCGTTGGTTTCGAAATCATAATCCTAGCATACTTAATCTTGGTAAATTCGTACGTAATTTTAACCATATTCATTTTTAAAAGAAACAACATGATTAAACAAATCAACGAGCATTGGTCAACAATTTATAGTAAGTTCTAATCTTATTAACTTAAATACCCTAGATTTTAAAAGAATTATTTAACCATTTATCACTCATAAAATAAATTCCCATGCAACGTAATTAAATGAGTACTTAAATTAAAGACATGCATTATTTTTGAGGAATTTCATAACATATACTGTACCCTACTTTCGTTATCAAATGTATACAAGAAATTACTTTTACCTAGAGTTAAATATCTTCAAGAATTGTTGCAAGGATTATTGTTCTACCTTTCAACTCATATCTCTATCATCTAGATAGTTTATGTAGCATTAGGATATGAAAATTTCAATGTAATGAAGTAACTATTCATCACTAACTGGGGTTATCCAAAGGAGTTCTTATGTTGTCTATTCCTTATAGAAGTTTACCTTTGGGTAAGAAGAGGTTTCATTTTCTCTATGTTTGAATCTAAAGAGCCTGGACCAAACTAAAATAAAAAGAGAGCTTGAATGCTTCAATATAACCAATCGAAGAGTAATAGTAATAAATGTTTAGGAAAGTTTTATTTATCTATTTATTTGATTTATTTTATTTGTCTAGGGTTTGGCTAATTATAGTTAGGAGAATTTTATCGATATTATTACATTTTTTTTTGGACTAGCGATATCTTTAAATTGCAAATTTCTATTCTCACTAGATAGCAATTACACATGTCCAAGTGTTTTGGTAAGACTCTTAAATGGATTATATCATATAAGGAAATATATACCAAATTAACATATAATTATTATGAAATAAAAGTTAAGGGGCAATTATTAATATCTCAGATCAATGCCTATCATTATGCACCAAATCAAATACCAAATGGAAAGGTAGCATAGACCATTAATTCATCTAACATATTTAAGTAACCAAATTTACATGGTCTTATCTTACGACACCTAGGGCATTAAATACCGCTTAACCTAAAATTAAAGCATTAATTGCCACTTAGCCCAAGATATTTAGATTCTACTTAATAGTCTTTTGTCTAGATTTCTAACTTCATATGTTAAGGTATTTAGAGGTTTCTTGTTAAGCTAATTCTGTAACAAATTTCTTTCATGAAATTTCTTAAATACCAACTATCATGACATTAACAACAATACAACAAATCGTATCCAAAAATGTATATATATATATCCTAGAGAAATTAGTGAGGCAATAGAGACAATCAGAATCATTCAAATAAAAGCATGTCTTACACTAAATTTTTCAGTATGTATTGTTGACAAAAAAAAAAATATATATATATTTGACACAATACCTCTTTTTTTTTGGTTTATTTATTAAGAATGAAGTCTATTACAACTTTCATGGATATTCCAATTATCCCTTTGCATAAATTGCACACATTCTGCTTATAGAAGAGTGACAATGTTTATAGCACATAGGTGATTATTGTAGTCAATCACTATAACACATTTTCTACTGACATCTAGATATGACAAAGGCATCTAAATAAGCGTGGAAGTGAGTGAAATAGTAAATGGAGCTATAACATTCTGAAATAAAATTGGACGCCTAAATCAGGTTCTTCTTGTAAGATGTGATATTTTGACAAATAGTTAAATTGTAATCCAATCAAGGGCAATTCATTATCATTGAAAATGTAATTTACCAAATAAGAAATACTGAGTGTGCATTCGATATCCTTTGTCAGAATAATAATACCACAGTTAAAATCTTCTAAATAAGAACAAGCATAGTGAATGGTAGAATAACCTTTGTTCTTTTTAGCAACGTGATAGGAAATGACCATAGAGTTTCTAGCTAAATTGAAGTTATTCTTAGATGCAACGCTTCTTGCATAACTATATTCTTTTGCTTTATCCTAGCTGATTTATATAATCTATACCATTCTCTATCTGATATGGTCTGTGCATATTTACAAAGGGCTCAACATTTTATAATTACTTGTTGTGCAAATATATATATGACAGAGAGACATACCTAGTAATCAAAGTGAATGGGTAGGTTACCTACTTGTGTGCGCTGATTCTTGGAAGAGATCTAAAGTGAACAATGCGCCCAGATTGGCTCTCCTCCTTCCTGAAGTCTGAAATCGAACATCTCTCTGGAGTCTCTCACAGAACGGTCTATTGCTCTGCCCAAAACAGAAGTCCATTCCCTCATTTTATAGATATAATGCATTAAATTCATTGTAAACTGTAGAACGCGGTTAGATCTGCAATTTATTGTGGCAGTTGAATCATAACCCACGTGAAAGATATGGAGTAAGTGAAGTCGGCGTTAGGCGGCTCGTGGATGGTGCATTGCTTCTTGGTCAACAATTTTGTCAAATTTTTTGACTAATAATCAATGACTCAATCTATTGGCAGAGATTTAGATGACGTGGGGAGTCTTTTCAATTTATGAGCATTTACTTGTGAGTATGCACATGCCTAAAACATGTGAAATAAACGTATGAGTTAATATCCTATTTAGACAAGCATCTCATTTATATAAATAATTAGATCAACATCACAATTAACTGACATAGCGAAGAGGGGTCGTGACAATTAGGCTAGTTGAATCATTGCACTTCATCCTTAGGGAATTTCCATATTTGGTTAAGGGTTGGTTGACTCACCTTCAGGTTGTAAGTCAATCATATATCTTGTCCAAATCCATCAAACCCCTGCTACCTCCAATCCTACATGAAACATTTAGGAAAAGTGCCTAAACCCTAGGGTCAAATCTTGGGGTTTCACTTTTTTTATGTTTCACACTTTTAACTATAGTTAATAGTATATAAAATTATAAATAATATTTTATCCCTTAAACTATCTTTAGCCTATGTTATTATGCTATTGGAATGTTGTTAGATTGAAAGGGAAAATTGTGTTGATGTACTCAGTCATTCAAGATTAATAAAATTTTGCATTGTCTTTGGTGGTGGATTTTTTACTTGTTTTGTCCATTTACATCAATGTTATGGTGGTTTGTTTGTTTTAATTTTTTACTATGTTATTTCCATTTCCATTCATGTTTTGCCAAATTTTTAATGAATTTGTAAGCACTAATAAATAATATTTTTACTATATTTTCACTAAGATTATCGATAGAATAGCTCATCACTAGACACAAAATTATCATAAGTATGTAATGGAAGTATAACATCATCACAAAAATCATTATCCCTAGATGTATCAAATCAATATAGGGTTAAGTAAGAGCAAGGTCACATCCCATAAAAGAAGTATCATAATTATAAATCACAATGGCAATAAAAAGTGATCTAAGTTAGGAGCAAGGAATATATATCCATGGTAATAATCTAACAATGAAAACACATAAAATGATATAAACTGTAGCCATTATAATTTAAATATAAATGAGAGATGAAAGTAGTTAAAAATATTAGATCTGAAGCAATCGAGTAGAAGGGTACAACTAGGAAATGCTAGGTTCATTAATTTAATAAGTAATAAAAATCGCTTTCAATAAATATCTATGATAAATTAAGTTAATTCAATGATAAATAATATCTAACCGCACATAAATGAGATGACTCTAGAAACAAGCATTGAAACATGAATATAAATAAATCCTAAAAATCAACAAAGACATTCATAGAAGTGCTTGATAATGAATGTTGTATAACATATGTACTATGATTTGTCTCACAATTTTGATATCAAATTTGTATTAGTCAAGCTATAACAAATAGGAAAAATAAGCTATTCCATGTCTAGGTTTAAACCCATGTGTACAACCTCGATCCTCCCATTTATAGCTTTGAAGCTTTTATGCAACCTTGAACCTAATTATAACCTTGAGGTTGGGATCTTTACTCTTCAAAAAATTCTTCTTATATATATCTAGACATGGTGGTGCTAAAAAACACCAATAGAGCCTACTATTGAGTGGGAGAATTTATGTCTCATTTTGATTACAATCCTACCTTGTTAGACTATTGACAAGTTCAAAGACACACCAAGCATAATGCATATGGCTATGTATCTATTCTCATGAATGCATATGCTAACATGACGACTAGATGATAATGCAACATAGGCTCATGTGATTTGTAGATGATTAAATGATCTAGAGCTTTGGTCCTTTTATATATCACCATAGTGTTCAAATTTGAACATTTCATGCCTAAGTTGGCAAGCGATGCCTATTTAGGATTGCGTCTACTTAGACCTATGATTAACAATGATTTTTAAAAAATAAGCATCAAGGTCACTTTTTTTTTTTTTTTGAATTGGATAATCAAGATCACATATGCAATGTTGAACTAGGCTTAGGACCACAAATGTAGGATTGTCCCTAGATAAGGAACATGAAAATTAAGGGTCGAATCTAGATCCTTGAAAAATGAGAAGACAAATTCAACTTTTAAGTTTAAGACAAACAATAACCTTTATAAAAAAAACATATAATTTCGACACTAAACTATTACACTAAAAACAAAAGTCCAAAACAAATCAAAAACAAAAAAACATAGAAGTGAGATTCTTTTCACCTCATGTACATACCACGAACTACATTTTATTTTAGTATATCAAATTATAAATAATATTTTATCCCTTAAACTGTCTTCAGCCTTACGTATGTAAAAATCTTTCTATTCTAATCTGCTCTAACGAATTCCCACTTTAAATGAACATGTCGTAAAAGTTTGCTGTGTACCAGTTTCTGAACAACTCATGAAATAACTAGCGATGTGATGGGGTGCGTGGGTCTGGACTCGTGACGGTGTTTCTGTGGCTGACCTCACTTTCCCGTCACTAAACGAAAACTGTGAACACTGAACTCATGAATCAATCACAGCCTTCAGGCGACACGTACCTAGCCGTCAGATCGAACTTTCTAAGGCACTGTTGAATTCACCTTACGCGTGGTTTTACTGACATCGAGGTTACCGGTTTCCTGTTTTAGACCGCGGTTTGGTCTTACAGCTTGGTTTGTGCTTTACCAGGTCTAGTTTTATATCTGTCCACATTTAGCTGACGACTTCCCTCAAAATTGCACGGTTCATACACCTAGCTACTATTGGTTCGGGCTCCCTCCATTAGAGCTCTCTGTTGAACTATTAAAGGTACAAAAAAGATCACACCTTGTTTCAATATTTTTGGCGAATTTTAACTCCTTAAATTGCTACATTTGCCGAGTTTTATGCCCCTCTCCGGTTCTGCGATAATTTAGTCGTTTGAGTTTCGAACGAGGCTTACATTTTTAAGGAGTAAGCTTGTTATCAATCCTGCGAGTCTAGATTAAATGTATAATTTGCAGCAGTGGCGAACATATGATATTTTTGAATTGTGTAAGTGATAAGCTTCTATTTGCATGCGTCTCAATAGATTCTAACCCTGAACAGCCTGATATTATCCAGTCTTAATCCCTTGGACTGCTCATGTGTTAACCACCATGTTATCTTCTTAATGGTCATGTACCCCCCTACACAATTTTCTGAACAGTTATAAAGGCAGGAACGAATTACAGGATTTGAAAGATTGAATTATTGTTTTATTTGTTTGAACTTAGCTAGTTTTAAGAAAAAAAAATCCAAAATTCAAGAGAAAATCCATCGAGCCAACTAAATTGCTGTCTATTACATGGTCAGCTAATTTTGTACAAATTTAGGAAAATGAAAAAGAGGAAAGTAGTAAAGCTAATGTTTTATGTTCTAGTCTAGGCAGCACAGAACTTGGGTGTACTTGTGGTAGCAAGAGGACCTTTTCACTTTACCTTGTGTATCATCATCACTCCTTTGTTGGGCTGTGGTCCGGATGTAAAAGAATTGAGATTTACGCCTTCTGAACCAGAATTGATTTGCAGGGTACCCTTTGTTTCCTAAGCCATACATTTTACGCATACAGCAGTTTCTCCTGGTAGAAAAAAAAACATATCATCAACGGTCAACTTATCTTAGAAGAATTGGATTCGTTCAATTCTGATTAACCAAAGTGAATTGCCTAGGAAGATAACTATAGCCATTGGTGTCAATTTGGCCGTGGTCTCGCAGAAAATTGATGAGAATTTACTTGGCCTGGCAGTATATTGGTGGAAATTTATAACATCTGTCCCCGTTGATTTCAAGCATATTCCTGCTTTCCAGGTTGCAGTCCCTGAAGTCCTTAATTTTTCTGGAGTTAATGAGAGCAAAACACTTTCGTTATTGGAATTTTATTTAGTCTGTTAAAAGAAATTCTTTCAAGCAATCAATTTCTTATCTGCTTTTGAATTTCTTATCCCGTCATGGCTACCCTTTTTTTAATATTATTTATTCATAAGAAGAAAAGAAGTTCACCTAGTACAAATGGCTGACATCAATGGTTAACTTATCTGAGAAGAAATGGATTCCTGCATTCTGATAAACTAAGAAGAAATGGATTCTTGCATTCTGACAAGCTAAAAAGAAATGGATTCTTGCATTCTGGCAGAGTATATCGGCATCTGCCTTCTTTGAACCTACAATCTTGCAAGGTACTTTTGAATACTGGATTCTCCCTTTTCACGTGTACTTGATCTCAGAGAAAAAAAATATAATTTTGCGCAAGTGGCAAAATATTATGTTACCTGTAGTGGCTGATCAGATTAAGAAGATCTGTTAAGGAGTATTTGTCAACATGAAAAGCAGAAAAAAAGGAGAGGTAATTCTTGTTGCATGCAATCAGCTGGCACACATGAAATCTTTCTCATTGCAGTGATTAGGAGCTCATTCTGCACCTTTTGGATATCTTAATTTGACAAATGCAGACAAGAAGTTGGCTTGAAATCTATTTCCTCCAATGTACATGTCTGCAGCTCTTTTGGCCAGCTATTGTAATGAAGAAATGGCTCAATATCAAGCCAAAGGAGGAAGAGTTCAGTGCTGATGAAAAAGATACTGAAAGCGAGTTTGATGATGAAGGTATGCTTTTGTGTTTGTGGCATTTGTTATCTATTGACTATGAAGACAAACTGCAATACAAACATATAAACCCATCGGATACTTCACTGTATTTAATCATAATGACTCTAGAAATCCTAATTCAATCTACTCTGTTTAATGTTTGCAGAAACAAGTTGTGTTGAGAGGGGAACAGTTAGTAAGGATGGCAGAAACCACACTGTTTCACGTTTTCAAGCTACTGGTAAGATACCAAGAACCTTTTCAATGGTCATTTGATGTATGGTTGGAGAGATGAGTTTAGTGTGATGCCTTATAGATAAGATTCTCAAAGTTCTGATATTTAGCGAACTTAAATCAGCTTTTGTAATGTACAAAGTACATGTCTGAACTTTCTACTTTCATTTTGGTACGCATTGAAGGACCATTCCTTTTTACAGTTTGCTTCTTTCAAGGATTTTTGCACATTTTCTGGAATTTACCTGCCACTGTATTTCTTTTTTGTAGTAGTATGGCCTTCTTTGCTTTGTTTAGATAGTAAGTCTCTTCACTCTGTCTACATCATAATCAATGAATCAATTACACTTTGATTTGGCTGGTGGCAAGCTTCTCACTCTTTTTATATGGCTTTACTTTTATTGTAGGAACTCCCTCTGAACATTTTTTGTGGAGACTAAAAAGAGGAAATTCAGTGACAATGCGGTCCCAGTACATAGATACAAAGGAAATTAAGTTAGTCAATTTCAAATTGGTCATCCGTCCAAGCTCTTAAGTCAAATCTTACTGATTTGAATTTTATAACCTGCTTTCATGGCATTTGGCAGGATATTAGTAGGTACCTGGAATGTTGGAGGAAGGCTTCCACCAGATGATTTGGATATTGAGGAATGGCTAGATACAAAAGATCCCGCAGATGTGTATGTGCTCGGGTAATTTTCTTAATTGTAGTTACCTTTCTGCGGTCATACACATGACCATCCTGTTTTATTTGTAGAATATTGGATAGCTTGTATCAGTAGCTATTTTTCCTGCAATTAAGTTATGATTACATGAATGAAAAAACCAACTTAAGATAGAATTATTGAGGTACAACTGAAAACATATAGATCTCTTGACTAGAATTTGAGAGTTCCATGATCTACCCATTTTAACTTTGTTGTGATTTAAATTATCCTTAAAAATTCTCTGTTTCAATTTCTATTGAAGTGGAAGCCTGGATAAGTAAAATGCATACAATAACTGTCCTTGCATGAATTGTATGCTTATTAACTTTGCATGGAGAATAAAATTAATTCTATCTTTTCAATTTTTTTCTATTTTCTTGGTTCTTTAGTGTCACAGAGTTGAAATACATTAGAAAATGTTTTTAGTTGAATTATTCCAATGCTGAAACCAATATTTTCAGCTCTCACAGACAAGGTGTGCATTATTGCAGCTTCCAAGAGGTGGTTCCTTTGAATGCTGGCAACATCTTTGGTGCAGAGGATAATATCCCTGTCTTGAAATGGGAAAATCTACTTCGCAGCACATTGAACAAAACCCAACCTACTAAATCCAAGTGTAAATGCTATAGTGCTCCTTCTTCCCCATCAAGGGTTAGTGCATCTGACATCATTGTAGATGAAATATTATCTGACAATGATGTAACTAATGAAGATGTTAGCATATTACCTCATCAAGGAGATATTCCTGTCGATGCAGCTAATGATCCCATATATCCTAGTAATCTATATAATGTCAAGAAACTCTCCAGAAATTTAGGGAAAAAACAAGCAACCTGGCCAGAGGAATTATTAAACTCAGAACTGCACCATTCAGAATCCAATGTTAATTTGAGAAGGGTCTGCAGTGATGTTGGAAGGATCAAATCATGTCGCACAGAGCCTCAATTGGACTCACAGACTCAAGTACCACCTAGTGCTAAATTGAGGAGGATTTACAGCATGTCTGAAAAGATTAGTTTGAGCTGGCCAGAACAGCCATTGGATTTGGAAACAGAAGATTCAGTGTCCAGTGTTAGTTCCTTAAAAGAGAGTCATCTGAATGAAGAGCTAAGGAATCGCCTGGAGACATTTTCTGTAACAGGTGCTGGTGCAAAATCTAAAAATTCCAAAAGTGTCAGGGCAGGCTATGTGCGAATAGTTAGTAAGCAGATGGTTGGAATATTTGTATCAGTCTGGGTTCGTCGATCACTCAGGAGGCATATCAACAACTTAAAAGTGTCTCCCATTGGAGTCGGTGTGATGGGCTACATTGGTAACAAGGTGAGTGTCAATGACCTGATGGATCCAACACAATGATCTGCATACTGTAATATGATCATGCTTTAAAAGTCATTTTTCCAAATGATCTTTGACTGCTAGGGAACAGTGTTAAGTAAATATTTTCATTAACCTTATATTGTCCAAAACATGGTTATATGTATAATGGAGGCTTTGATGTTCATCAATATGATAAAATCATAAATATTTCAGTTTTTTCTAATTTATTTAGTTGGTCCAGATGAATGTTAAAATGGAATAGTTTCTTGAAACTCGTATCAATTTATTTATAACAGCATATAAATTACCAAATTTTACTTCAGATGCGATCCAAAATTTTTTCAAATAATATAAGCTGAATAAAAGATCTACAAATTCCACAGTCCATAATAATATTACAAGGCTCTGGGGAAAACTGTGTACAAGTATTTTTAGATAAAAAAAGGTGTATTCAATTCTGAGGAGCCTTCTACTAATACAAACTGAAACTAAATTTATTAGGGAAGTTTCTAACATAATTTCTAAATCAGCTGTCTCATTGTAGACCATTAAACGGTGGATGCTACAAAGAAGATAATGCATAGCTTGAAATTGCAAAGGTGCTTTGTCAAGTTAGATAATTCCTGGCCATGTAATTGTATTGATATGGCGGTGATTCAGTTGTATTGTTACCAAAGTGTTTTCACCTGACCTCCAAGTGAATGCATCCAGTGTGTATTCATACTACTGGTATGTGTGCACCTGACCTCCAACTCAATATATCCAGTGTTTATCCATCCTCATTGTGCATTTGACCACCAAATGAATGCTTATAGTGTGTGCCTGTAGTTTGTGTGTCCCTGACCTCCAATTTAATGCATCCAACTATAAGTTTTGCTGATTAGGAATGAGGCTAGAAGTTAAAAATCCCGAAGTAGTAGATTTTCCAATAATCACAGTTCCTTCCTCAACTAACAAATGTTTAAAGATGCTTGCCTTGTGATTGTCACAACATACATGAGAGAGGTCACTAGAATAATAACTACTTATGGAAATTGGTCACAATAGAGTTGACTTAAAATATAAACATGTTAAATTCCCTCAAAAGATACATCTAACTATGACAATGTTGCTTAAATAAATACCACCATCTCTAGCATTAATATCAAACATTTCTAGAAAACTTCAGAATCTCCATGAAACCAACTTCAAATAAAAGACAGGGATTCAAGAAGACATGCCTTCAATGAATCTCCATCCCTTGTACAAATATGAAAAATGAAAACTATGTTGGCTAATAGGACTGAAAAATTCCTCAAAATTCAAAACCAGCACAAGATTTGCTTACCCAGATTTGCAAAATAGAAAGGTCTTCAACATTTTCTGTCTGAGCTGCAGCTGGGAAAACAGTTTGACTAGTCCTGAAGATTTTCCCAATCTCTAATCCTTCAAACTATCTAGAATTTTGATTGCAACTGCTTTCCAGAAAGCTCTCAAACTGTATTTTCTCATGAAGCTGTAATTGCTTAAATCATAGAAGCAAAAAACTGGAAAAATCCATGGTTAACCATAGCTGGGCACGTAGGCCATGCCAGTTTGAACTGGCTGGCCAGTTTTTTCCTTTAATTGAGTATTCAGTCAAATACACACAGAAATTCAAGAAATGCCAAAAATTGCAGTTTTTTCGTTTTCCCTGTTCTCTTTGATATAGATCTAGTTTTTTCATTTTTGCGTCATTTTTCTGACTTCATGCCCCAGGAATTAAAATTTTCAGACTTTTAGAGCAAAGGTGAATAGGTGAACCAGTGATCAACAAATTAACACACTCCTCTGGCATTGTTCATTTTCTACCTGTTCACATTCCTTTCACTTATAGTTATTTTCTGAAATATCCCCAAATAGGATACTAGAAGGAAACAATAATCTCTGAAAACTAGGGCACAAATCTAATAACAAAGACTTTTGCAAACTAGGGCTTAAATCTGAAATTTATTTGCATTAAAGTAGTTTCAAACAAAATCAGAATTTCTGATCAGATTTCAGATCAGATTTACAACTGAAAGATAGAAAATTCTGATTGTGACAATGCTCAAAAAAATGACAATTTAAACCCTTGTACTGCCCAGAAATTTCCAGAATTAAATATCAAACATTTCTATAAAGTAAATATGCAGATTTCATGCCAAAAATATTCCAGATTTGGGTCAGAATATTTTCTAACCCTAGCTGACCCTCCAAAAGTGATGCTGGGCTCCCAAAATGACCAGCATTAAGTTCAAAATTAATACTCTTCAACAGCTGAAATATTCCGAAATTTTTTTTGTTTTTTCAATTAACGATTTCCAATTACAAACAGTGCACCCGTTAAGGTTAGATGGATAAACCAAAACGTGCAAGAAAGCAACTCTAACCAGAATGGCACCGATGATGGTGAGCATTGGTCAGAGGATCCTCTATGCTAAGTACAGAAAGGAACTCGACGTCAAGTATGTGCTACCCAATCCAATGCGGAGTGAGGGGCGACCATATGACGGAGTGAAAACAAAACAAAGCTTGAAAGGTAAATGCTGAGAAATGAAACTACTCAACACCCAGAATGTGCTGGCTAACCCGGAGTGGGATAGTAGCGACCATAGGGCGGAGATCTATCTATTACAAACTTCAATGAAATTGAGCAAATACAAATTCAAAGCAACAAGCTGGAGAATGACTGCCAGTACTACTGGACAGTTTACAATGTCATATCATACGCCTGTCAAGATGTTAGAGCTGGATATATGAATCATACAATACAATAAAATCTCTTCGTGGCTGAGTTCAAGAAGCCATATGGAATCATTACAACTTTGATAATTAACAATCTGTTTTTCTGTTTTCCACAAATCTGTAATTTCTGGTTAAAAACAGCAGTCTAGAAAAACATTCAAATGCTCACAACTCCCTATCCACTTGCTCAAATGACGTGATTCCTAAACCACAAGACTCCCAACAAAATGGCGCTCAAGATGATATGAAGAAACAGACTCTAAACACTCCAAATGATTAAAGGCACAATTCCCAATGCATGAGAAAGTACGGCCCCAGCTGAAGAATTCGATTTACTTTTAAAAATTGCAAACTCAACATAAAAATCTATTACTTGGAGAATGTTGGCGCCTAAGCCTAACACAACCAATGAGCTAACACCCACAATGATATTTTTGATATTTTTTGATTTATGAACCCAACATGCAATCTGCTGTCTATAAATTAATGCAATAAGCTGAAACACTAAAATGCCAATAACAGATTTTACAATGCAAAACTGAACACAAATGAATAACTAAGATGCACTCACAAATAGACTGAAATTCACCACTAGATGTTGTCTTTCAAACACGGAGTGATGCCCAATGCTAGGAGGCCTTCATTCCCCGAAGCAGTCCCAGAGCCAATTCGGCAGCATAACAGTATAGTCGACAAAAGATCCCCAAAAATGATGCACAAGCCTCCCTTTTATAAATTTTCGTTTGACTTCCAGAAACCCTAAAATCTGCTTTTAGGTCAGAAACTCCAATCTCCTCAAGAGGGCGTACTTTCTCTTCAAGGCTCCATATTTGACATTTTAATTAAATATTAAACTTTGAAATATGCGCCCATCATAATCTTGCTTTGGACTTAGGAAATAATTAAAACATCTCTTAATGAGGGCGCCACCCTCAAGACCCACTTTTTAAAACAACATCAAGTCATTAAGTCTAAGCCAAGGGGTCAACATTAAAATATATCATTTTAACGTGACTTTTAATTTAAATGACTTAACTCATTTCTCTGAAAGTGCCCTGAAGCCAAACTGATGAAGTCAACTGAACAAACTGAAGCCGGGAGTCAACCAACCTGAGCTGATCTGAAAAGCTGCCAAAAATAGAATTTACTAAAAATAGTAAATTCCCAAAAAGTGCTCAGAATGCTGAGATGAACGTACCACTGCGAAGCCCTCTGAAAACCCAGAAGGAATCCGCCCTTAATTCCACCATCTCTGAGCAATGACCTCCTCAAAATTAGGAAACCCTAATTTCAACTTCCGACTAGCCTTCGGGTTCCCAACGAAAGGCCAACGGTCACTGGAAATGTCAGGTTTGAGAAGGGGACATTACAGTCCGCCCTCCCCAAGATTGCTTGTCCCCAAGCAATCGCAAACTAGGATGCTGCAATATCTCATCACTTTCCCAAATTGCATCCTCCATAGGCAGGTTCTTCCACTTTACCAAACATTCTCTGATAGTTCTATTCCTCAAGGAACCATCTCTGACATCAAGTATCTCCTCGGGAACCAGAACCAACTGTCCTTCTTCATCCAATGGTGGCAACTGTGAAGAAGCAATTACATTGTGTCCAAGTGCCTTCTTAAGGCGAGACACGTGGAAGACGTTATGTACTCTGCTATCTGATGGTAGCTCTAATTCATAAGCTACTGCCCCAACTTTTCTGATGACCCTAAATGGTCCATAGAAGCGAGGTTTGAGCTTCTCAGCACCACTCTTCTTGAGAGTTGACTGTCTATAAGGTTGTAAACGGAGATAGTCCATATCCCCAACCTCAAAAGAACGCTCTACACGCTTCTGATCAGCATACAACTTCTGCTGATTTTGTGCAATCTGCAAATTATCTTTCAAGGATCTCATTATGTCCTGACTATGCTGCAACAAATCCTTGGCTAATGGTGCTTTGCTGTCACCAAACACCAAATCTGCAAAGCTGGGTGCTTCATACCCATAAAGTGCCAAGAAAGGAGACATTTTGATTGACATATGGAAGGTAGAGTTGTAGCAGTACTCGCCTATATGCAGCCACCTAACCCATGCTTTCTGCTGTTCTGACACATAATTTCTCAAGTAGCCTTCCAACCACTTGTTCACCACTTCTGTTTGCCCATCAGTTTGAGGGTGATAACTCGTGCTTGGAGTGAGCACCGTACCACTCATTCTGAAAACCTCCTGCCAAAAAGTACTTAGGAACTTGCTGTCCCTATCACTTACAATATTCTTTGGCAACCCATGAAGCCTAAACACTTCCCGAAAAAACAAATCTGCAACTTGGGCTGCAGAAAAAGTGCTGGTAATGGCAAAGAAATGAGCAAACTTGGTTAATCTGTCAACTACCACGTAAATGCAATCCTTCCCTTGGGCCTTGGGCAATCCAGTGATGAAATCCATTGAAATGCTTTCCCATTTTTGATTGGGAATTGGAAGTGGTTGCAGCAACCCGGCTGGCAATGTATGCTCATTTTTATTTGCTTGACAAACAGGACATTCCTGAATGTAGCGTTGAACCTCCCTTTCAAACCTTTCCAAGAAAATCTTTCTCGGATCTGCCTATAGGTCTTGAAAAAACCTTGGTGACCAGCAACTGGAATGTCATGAAAATTCAAAAGAATCTTCTTCTTGAGCTTAGAATCAGCCACCAGAAAGATTCTCCCTTATACTGAATCAACCCTCAACCACCTGGTACTTTTCATCATGGAAAGTACCTTCCAGAATGCTGGTTGCAAACTGATTTTTGCATAATCAGCAAGCAACATGTCTCTCCAATCTGCAGTAAGCTCACACAATGAGCTAAGATGAGGCCTTCTGGAGAGAGCATCGGCCACGACATTATTTTTCCCTTTGACATATTCAATGTCAAAGTCGTAAGCTTGAAGCTTACTCACCCATTTCTGTTGCCTCTCATTTAGATCTTTCTGGTGCATGAAATGCTTGAGGCTATTGTGGTCTGTCTTAACCACGAACTTGTTCCCCACCAAGTACTGCCTGAACTTGGCTAATGCATGCATAATGGCAAGCATTTCTTTGTCATAGATTGAATATGTCTTTCAACACCCCGTAACTTTCTGCTCTCAAACACGATAGGGTGTTTGTCTTGCATCAGGACAGCCCCAACTCCTTCACCTGATGCATCACACTGCAGCTCGAATGGCTTGGAGAAATCTGGGATAGCCAAAACCGGACATGAACTCATGATCCTTTTGAATTTGTCAAAAACAAGTTGAGCCTTTTCTGACCAAACAAAGGCTCCCTTTTTGGTGAGATCAGTAAGGGGAGCAGCATTCTGAGAATACCCCTTAACGAACCTCCGATAGAAACCACAAAGACCCAGAAAACCTTTCAACTGAGTCAAATTTTCAGGTGGTGGCCAATCAACCACTGCTTTGATCTTTTCCGGATCCACCTTCACTCCCTCAGCACTGATTATGTGGCCAAGGTACAATAACTCCACCATTCCAAATTCACATTTGGAAGCTTTTGCGAACAAACTCTCAGATTCCATGATACTAAGCACTTCCTCCAAGTGCTTGAGGTGATCTTCCCAAGTCTTGCTGTAGATCAGAATATCATCAAAAAATATCAGCACAAACCTCCGTAACTGTTTCTGAAAGACCCGGTTCATGCAAGACTGAAAGGTAGCCGGAGCATTAGTCAACCCAAATGGCATGACTAAGAATTCAAAATGGCCATAGTGACATCTGAAGGCTGTTTTTTCCACATCTGATCCCCTCATTCGTATCTGATGGTAACCCGATCTCAGATCTATCTTCGAAAAGAACTTAGCCCCATGTAGCTCATCAATGAGCTCATCTATCCTGGGAATGGGGTATCTATTTTTGATGGTGCTTTGGTTTAAAGCACGATAGTCCACGCACATGCGCATGGTACCATCCTTCTTTTTCACAAGAACCACTGCAGAGCAAATGGGCTCTTGCTTGGGCGTATGAAACCCATCTCCAAAAGTTCCCGAATATTCTTCTCGATCTCATCCTTTTGCCTCTTCGGATACCGATATGGAGTTGTGATCACCGGTTTGGCTCCTTCTTTGAGCTCTATGATGTGTTCTGAACCCCGTTCAGGAGGTGGTCCAGGAGGCAAATCTGCGAAGACTTTGCTCTTCTTCGTGAGTAGTGACTGGATATCAGGAGGTTGGTCATGCTTAGTCTCAACAGGACTAGCAGGAAGTATCATGCATTCGGCAACCCACTCAGCTTGATCGTGACGGATCAGCTTTGCCATTCTTTTGAATGACACTACTCGAGGACCCCCATTGGACATGCCTCTCAAAACTATCTTCTTCCCATTTGATTGGAACTTCAACTCCATAATCTGCAGATTCAAAGAGATCTCTCCAAGAGATCGCAGCCATTGAATGCCTAGAACGGCATCAGTATCCCCAATATGAACTACATAGAAGTCATCCTTGACTTCGTAGTTGCCCAACTGCATGGTCATGTTAGATATTTTCTTGGTACAAGTAATATGAAAACCATCGGCAACCATGACCTTGAATCCTTCGAACTCCTCTGTTTGCAGCCCCTTCTTGGCTACCACAACTTCATCAATGAAGTTATGAGTTGCTCCAGTATCGATCAAAGCAACGATTCGCTGCCCTTTGACCATCCCACGAACCTTGAAAGATTCATTTCTTTGAAAACTGGAGAGTTGAGCTAAAACTCCACCACTTCCCTTCTCATCTCCGGATTCTTCTGGAGCTCTATCTTCTTCATTTTCTTCAAAATCAGATTGCTGGTCGGAAAAATCAGAACTACTTTCCCCAGCAGAATAGTACTCAATCTGATTGAACTTGACTCCTTTAGGGCAAACATGGTCTTGAGACCATTTTTCCTGACACCGAAAACACAACCCCTTTCTTCTGAGTTCATTCAAGGTTTCTTGATCCAACCTGGTGACATGGGGATTGCGATTCTTGAACTCCTTGTTCTGAGGTCTCAAATTATTTTTATACTGAGGCCTTTTTCCTTTATCCCTTTTCTGAAAAGGGGAGTTTGACTGAAATTTCGCCTTAGGAGCAGCCCACTCCATGTTTCTTGCCTTTTTCATGGCCTCTTGCAGTGTTGGAGGATCAAAGGCTTTAATCCAGCCTTTTAGGGGTTCTGTCAACCCTTCACTAAAAAGAATCACCAATCTCCTTTCTGTGATTCCAGTCACCATGACTGAGAGTCTCTGAAACTCCGCGATGTAAGCTTCAACTGTACCATACTGTCTCAATTGAGCAAGCTCTCTGAAATGGATCTCAGGATCTTTTTTCTCAAACCTTTCGATGAGCCTAGTGGTGAACTCATCATATGTTGTGATAGACCGATGGCCTAGAGTGACAAGGCCATGGTACCACCACTCGTGCGCCACTCCCTCAAGGTGTAGCGTAGCGAACTTGATCGCTTCTTCTTCCGCCATTGGTCTGAGAGCTAGATAATTATCCAGCTTTTGAATCCAAGCTCGGGTTGAACTTGTATCACTCCCATCAAAATGAGGAAGTATAACTTTGTTGACAGCTTGGTACAAATCTCCTTGATTTGATGGTCTTCTTTGATCAAAGTTTCTTCCTTGCCCTTTGTTCTTCCTCTTATGATCCATGAAATCATTGAAGGACATGTCCATCCTAATGTCAGCAGGTAAAGAGTCATACTCTGTACGGCCAAGCCTCAACTGCTCCACAAATGAAGCATTCTCTTCAGGATCTGGCTGAGTGACTACAGGAGCCACAAAGGTCGGTTTGAATGGTCTGGACGTAATGTAAGTGTTATTTGACACCGTCCGGGCTGCATGCTCATCATGCTGATTGGAAGCACTATGCTCCCCTCTATGGCTTGAGTTGTTTTGCGGAATGGTATTGTTGCCAACTCTTCCCATCATGAGCGAAACCATATCCATTAAAGCATCCATCTTCTTCTCAAATCTCTGTCCTGGACTGATGGATCTCTCTCTGCCCTTACCACTGTCATCTCTACTGTTGGTAACCCTCTCGTTACCCCCAACTGATCTCTCACCTTCTGCCATGTCTGTTTCCTGAGAAGACTCCCAACGAGCCCTCAAGATTTCTGAAGCTGTCTGCCCCTCTGGAGGCTGATAAAGCTGGAACTGTTTTCCAACCTTCTTGTCTTCCCTGGCAATGTACCTCTTTTCTCTGTCACTTATAGACAGAATGAACACAGGATGGCAAGATCTTGGCTCTGATACCACTGAAATATTCCGAGCCAAATTTTTTCGTTTTTTCAATTTACAATTAACAACATTACAAAGCAGTGCACCCGTTAAGGTTAGATGAGAAAACCAAAACGTGCAAGAAAGCAACTCTAACCAGAATGGCACCTATGATGGTGAGCATTGGTCAGAGGATCCTCTATGCTAAGTACAGAAAGGAACTCGACGTCAAGTATGTGCTACCCAATCCAATGCGGAGTGAGGGGCGACCATATGACGGAGTGAAAACAAAACAAAGCTTGAAAGGTAAATGCTGAGAAATGAAACTACTCAACACCCAGAATGTGCTGGCTAACCCGGAGTGGGATAGTAGCGACCATAGGGCGGAGATCTATCTATTACAAACTTCAATGAAATTGAGCAAATACAAATTCAAAGCAACAAGCTGGAGAATGACTGCCAGTACTACTGGACAGTTTACAATGTCATATCATACGCCTGTCAAGATGTTAGAGCTGGATATATGAATCATACAATACAATAAAATCTCTTCGTGGCTGAGTTCAAGAAGCCATATGGAATCATTAAAACTTTGATAATTAACAATCTGTTTTCTGTTTTCCACAAATCTGTAATTTCTGGTTAAAAACAACAGTCTAGAAAAACATTCAAATGCTCACAACTCCCTATCCACTTGCTCAAATGACGTGATTCCTAAACCACAAGACTCCCAACAAAATGGCGCTCAAGATGATATGAAGAAACAGACTCTAAACACTCCAAACGATTAAAGGCACAATTCCCAATGCATGAGAAAGTACGGCCCCAGCTGAAGAATTCGATTTACTTTTAAAAATTGCAAACTCAACATAAAAATCTATAACTTGGAGAATGATGGCGCCTAAGCCTAACACAACCAATGGGCTAACACCCACAATGATATTTTTGATATTTTTTGATTTATGAACCCAACATGCAATCTGCTGTCTATAAATTAATGCAATAAGCTGAAACACTAAAATGCCAATAACAGATTTTACAATGCAAAACTGAACGCAAATGAATAACTAAGATGCACTCACAAATAGACTGAAATTCACCACTAGATGTTGTCTTTCAAACACGAAGTGATGCCCAATGCTAGGAGGCCTTCATTCCCCGGCAGCCCTTAGCCAATTCGGCAAGATAACAAGATAGTCGCATAAAAGATCCTGCAAAATGATGCACAAGCCTCCCTTTATAAATTTTCGCTTGACTTCCGTAAACCCTGTACCGCTTAGGTCAGAAACCCAATCTCCCTCAAGAGGGTTAGCGATTTCTCTTCAAGGCTCCGTGATTTGACATTTTAATTAAATATTAAACTTTGAAATATTTCATCATAATCTTGCTTTGGACTTAGGAAATAATTAAACATTCTAATGAGGGCGCCACCCTCAAGACCCACTTTTAAAAACAACATCAAGTCATTGTCTAGTTAAGGGGTCAACATTAAAATATATCATTTTATGGATTCTTTAATTTAAATGACTTAACTCATTTCTCCAAAGTGCCCTCAAGCCAAACCGGGATGAAGTTAACCGGAATAAACCGCTTCCGAGTCAACCTACCCGGTACTATCCGAAAGTTTAAAAATAGAATTCTACTAAAAATAGTAAATTTTCAAAGTGCCTTGTATCGCCGAGATGAACGCATTCAATCGCGAAGCCCTCAAGTTCCGTATGAACTACTCTTAATCTCCACCATCTCAACAATGACCTCCCTAAAATTAGGAAACCCTAATTTCAACTTCCGGGACTAGCCTCCCGAAGTTCCTAACGAAAGGCTAACGGTCGGAAATGTCGTTTGAGAAGGGGATATTACACGTACTCGGCCCACAAGAAACTCAGGAATGAATGATTTGCAGCAGTGAATGTTCCCAGATCTGGGTATACAACACTGATATTCTCCTCAATTTTGGCCTCCAAACCTGATAAATTCATGTAGCCCAAATAAACAATGTGCTAGGGTTTCACAAACCGAAGTTCTTCCACCAATACACCCTCTTCTGACTAGGGAGAGCCTGTATGTCTCACTGAAAATAGGGATACTTAAGGGTTTCAATCCTCAAGCCAAATTGCAGCAGCAGTAAACAGAAAACTTCATCACATAATGCCTCAAAAATGAGCCTTTAGGGTGTTATATAACAACTCCTAACAATATGATTTAATCTCCACCCTCTATCTTAACCTCTTTAATCCAAGGGCTCACAATAAAACCCTAAAATCTGCTCTTATCAGCTTCTAGAAGCTGGATGCCCCCCTTAGGCAATTTATCACATGTTTTTAAGATGTCACTTAAGTACATAAAAAAGGGGCCAATTTAAGTCCCATGGCTAGGCATCACATTAAGTTGCCTAAAAAGACGTGCCCAATGTAAAATAACTTAAGTTCACTTAAGTTGCATCAAAAGATGTGCACTCAACTTAAAAGTAGAATTTAGAACAAGCCAAGGACTTCATTTCTTACCCAATGATGTTTTACGTCCTATTCCTCTTGGGTAAACCAAGGAAAGGACAGCCAATCTGCTGCTAATCATCTTGATATGAGTTGGGGACATTACATTCTCAAAACAACTTTACCAATCCTAATTCTAAAAGTGCATTTTTTGAGGAATTTGGAGCTTGGTTAAAAGCAGTAAAATTGTGATGTGGCCTCAAAGGCCTTAATTTGGGCTTAGTAGTAGGGGCTACACCCCTTCATGCTGCCCTATATTGCAACAGGGATTATACCCAGGGCATTGCCTACTTGACCCCATCAAGGGCGGCCTCCCCAAAATCCTTGCTCTGGTTTTAAAAAGTAAAGAAAAATAAAAATTGTTTTGGGCTGTCCTGGACAGAAAATCAGCAGTTTTTGCACCCGAAGACTTTAGTTGTAATGCATACACCATATTTGATTGATAATTTGATACTCATCAAGAATTGAGAGTAATTGGCAACATAGAATATTTATTTATGTCTTATGTTTGAACTTTGTTTCTCTTTCTATGCCCTATATTTGGCATGAAATAACAATAGCAGTTTTTTCCATATTTTTATGAATATTTTAGCATTTTTAAAATTTTCCTGATTTTTCCCATTTAAAACCCAAGTAATTGAATTCCATATACACTTTCAGTTATTGCTACTATGGTGTAAATATGTCACCCTCTGCATGTTCAAGTGCTATTCTGAAAAATCAAAGTAAGACAGTTCTAGATCTGTAAAAATAACAACTCCCAGGTAACCTAGATTGCATCTTTGACCTCTTGTTATGTTAACAGTTAATACTATATTGAAAAACGAACAAACTAAACAGAGATCAACAATTGTCAATATTCAATGAGAGCACACAAAATTTAGAATAACATATACAGTTCATCCAATAAAAAACTTTTGTCCAAAATAGTAACTTGACCAATCCAAGATGCTAACATACTTCTAGTGAGGAGAAGTTCTGAATTATAGATGATGGTGTGAGGCCAAAAATACCAAATATACGAAATATGAAAGCAATGCTGCTTTCAGGGGCCAATATCCAGAAATGCAGAACTGTAAAAAAAGAAAAGGTAAATTACCTCTGATTCATGGGGACACCTCCCCTGCCCTAAAACAGTTGAAAGAACAGACATAAAAATGAATAAATTGTTTTTTAAACTTTGATGTTTTTCAGTTTTTTGTTTATATATTTTTATATATCTTCTATATACAAGAAGCTTACTTGAAAGTATTTACCTTTAATATTATTGACAATATGCAAAGTTCATATCATCTTCACAAACCTTATTAATGAAGTTAACCTTGAGAAAATGGCATGTCAAATAAAAACAAATGTAATATCCCCAATGGGATCCGCTCTAAAATTTCTGATTTCTGTCCTAGATTTCTGATTTATCTTTTGCACTTTTCCAATTTAATTTTCTGCTCAAACCCTAGGACTAAATTCTGATTTTTATTTTCAGAATGATAAACACTTATAGGCATCCAATAAACATATGCCAAACATCCATAAAACTGTGCCAATCATATAGATAACATCAACTGTGATAGCAACCATGAAAATTAACCATCCAAATGCCAAACATAGGTCTAATAAATCTGATTTCTGATTAAAGAAGTCTGCTGCTTCAAAACTGAATATTCTGGACTGATTTTAAGCATATGCCCAGATTTCTGCTCTATGAATCAGACCTAAAACTATGATTGTACACGCCAAATATATGCAAAATAGTCTTCAAATATCAAACCCTAGATGGGCAAATTCCCCCTTGGCAAGTGCTTAGGGATTGCTTCTCCAAATATGCAAAATTGCCCTCCAAAGATGGGCACTCAAGTCTGCTCCAAAGTGGCACTCCAAATTAGGGCAAAACCCGAATGCAATATGCTCACCGAAATGCCACAACAATGCTGCTCTAAATCTAATCTTCAAATTTGATTATGCAATGATGCTCCAAACCTCCAAATGTCTCCAATGAAGTGCAATTAGAAATCCGTCATGAGTTCTCCACAAGATGAGCTAGGGTGTCTTCCAACTCACCAGATTCACAAGGGTTTTCGTCAAAGTAGTCGGATACGCCCCTGCCCCTCCCCGGGCACGCGTATCCCCGTATCCGAAACGGATAATTGTGCGATACGCCATGGATACACGTTGGATACCGTACCCACACGTATCCAAAAAAACCTTGATTTTCCAACCGTGTTGGATACTATGTGATTTGATTTTTAAAAAAGCTGACGTGAATCTTCCCAAATATTATCTTAAAAAATTTCAATCATGCAATTTTTTGTTTTGTTTTGTGTAAACAAAACCTACACTAAATGAGGAAGACAAATAAAATGTTTTTCTATTTCAGCAACCCATTTTTCTAAGTCCTCTTCCAATACAACTCTACTATTTTTTTGGTGTTTTAATTTTTGCATATATAAAAAAGTTAATTCTTTACAATTTTATATTTATATTTAATATTTATATTATATTGTTTAAATGTTAGAGATTTAAAAATAAATAAAACTTATTCTTTAAATATAAATAAAATTTATTAATAAATATTTAACTATTTATTCTTTACTAAATTATTAAATATGATTTTAATTTATGTTTTCTTATTTGCTTTTAAAGTAATGAAAATCTCCTCTAATAACTTAGAAAATATATGTGTTTTTTATTATGAATGTTGTATCCAGCCGTATCCATATTGGGGGTCTTAAAAATGGCTGTATCCATATCCAATACCATATCCGTATCTGTATCCGTATCCATGTCCATGCAACTTTGGTTTTCGTCCTTGGAATGAAGCCCAACCAAATTTGCAGCCAAAGAGAAGAATCTCCCAAAATGAAATAAGATATGAATCGATGATGAAATGACCTCAAATGTTCTTATATTTATAGCCACCTTTCCCCTCCAAATCTGGCCGACCTCCTCAAGGCAAAATATTTATTTTATTTTGTCTTTTTTTCTCCTCCAATCTTGGCCAACCTCAATAAAGTATTCTTATTTTATTTCTATTGTCTTCTCCAAGGGAGCGAACCTCTTCATAACCCTCAATATTACATTTTTTAGGCCATTGCCTAGGTCATCCACCTTCAAGGCCATTTTATTTAATTTAATTTATTTTCCAAATGGCTTACAAAATATGGAAGGTCATTTTCCATCCTTTATTTTTCTCCTTCCCTGGTCGCTCACCTCCTTAGCCATTTTATTTAATTATTTCTCCTTCACCAAATGGCTCATAAAAATATAGGAAGTCACTTCATATCTTCAATTTTCCCAATAAATTTGATTAAATATAATATTTAATCAATTAGATCATTCCCTTAGCCCTCCGACTTAGCCTATGGGAATAGGATAGGCTAATCAACCCCATTAGGTGACCACTCAGAAAAAAAGGGACATTACAACAAATTACTCATAAGTATCAAGACCCATCAATCCCAACCTAAAACACTTGAAAGATAAAGCATCAAATCAAATAAATCGTATGCTTAAAAGCATTTGAATGGATTTTTTAACTTCTTTTTTGTATTTTGTTATTTTTTTCATATATACCTCTATAATTCATATGCTAGTCATATCCACATACTAGATTGTAAAATATTTCCTATATCTACACTAGATTATCTATCTGTATCATATACCATATATGTATGCATGTAACATAGATTGTCTCTTTAAAATTAACATTTGGATGGGTAGAATGGCTTTTGTAGTGACTTAGGCACATATTACATTTATTCTAAAATTTGAGGTCCATAAATAGTTATTGGATTTTGCTTTTGCCCCTACCTTCTATGGTCTTCTCCTTGAGTAAGTGATTATTGCATGTCTTAGCAAATTATCTTTAAGTGACTCATTGGAGTCTAGAAGGACCAAAATGACTATTCATAAAGGTCCAATAAAATCTTTATCCCTCTAGTAATGGTTTTGACAAATTTATATTTTATGAGCAATCCGTGTTTCATCTTGCAACGGAGTTATGTATAGAGTTCCCATCAAGAGAGTAGAGGTTTTGACTATTAGTGTTAGATAGCTTCTAATGAACTAACAAGCAAATGAGTTTGTAATATAATTTTGATAAAAAAAGTTTAGTGGTTTTCCAAGTTCTGGGGATGGTAAGATTTTTTCTGGATTGGATGGCCTATTAAGTTAACCTATAAAATTATTAAATCAATATATAAAACTAATATTTGAATATTTAAAATATAAATAAATTAAAAATACCCAAAAATAACATAAACAAAGCAAAAGAAGCTGAAATTCTAAAGAGTAAGTACACTAACAATTCATTGATTCTATAATCCATCTAATAGACTGAAAATCATAAACATAATATGAAACCAATGTCACCAATTCACTTAGAAAATGCCCTAGCTCTGGGTCCAATACATGCCCTATCTAGATTGTGGTACAAGTCCCTTGTGGATTCTTATAGGGTCCTTCCAAGGGCATCTAGACAAAATCGGGTACCAAAAATCAAGTTTTTAACTTTTTTTTCTTTTTTGACCTTTTACATTGATTGGTCAACATAAAAGAATAACCCTAAACCAAAAAATTGCCTCAAAACAACCTACAACACAAAAACAAACACATGTACCTCATTTTGAAGACAGCACAAACCAAATAGACTTGCTGA
>VDFB02005368.1:0-24789 GCA_007258455.2 Sequoia sempervirens
TTATTTTAATATTACCAGGTAACACTGAATAGCTACAAAATTTTCTATAAAATTCAGTTTGTGTTGTATCTAATAGGTGTTTTGGGTGAGGATCATGGACTTTGGACCCCACCCTTAATTTTAAAACATCTCTAGCATTAGATGAAACCCTAGTATTATAATGCCAAAAATTTTTGATCAAAGATTTAATTTCAACACTCAATTTTATATCAGACCTCAGTGAGTGTCCCATGGAAACTCCAACATTGATTATTGGGATCATTTTCTATCTTTCTCTTCTTTTTCTTTGCTCCTTAGTAATGTTTAGGATGCATTTTTTAAAACTTCACTAATATTGCTTACCATTCTTTTATTCAAAGTTGTTTTATTGACTATAGCAGTAGTTATGGCTCTTCTTCTTTAGCGTTTTTATCTTTAGATCGACTATTTTTCAATAGTTGAACAACTTCTTAACTTGATAGACATAACATGGTTTAATGATTGATCTTTTCTTTTTGGTATAACATAAAAGCCTAACCTTTTCATTACTTTCCTCATTTTTGCATTCTCATCAATTGCATCATTAGTTGACATTGAAATGCAATTTTTTTACGATAAAAGAATTTGGTGTATATTCTATTCGCATGTGTTCTTATTTTCCTCCAAGAAATTTGATTAGGAAGATTATCGAAAACACCACTTCCAATTTAAAAAAAAGTATTTTCATTAAATTCAACATCACATTCTAGATTTTCATCTTCATTTTCATCAACAAAGCGAGTTTCATTTTCATTTTCATTTTCATCAACAAAGCGGTTTCATTTTCATTTCATCTTCATTTTTCATTAACAAAAGCGGTTCTCATTTTTCATTTTCATCAACAAAGCGGTTTTCATTTTTCATCCAAAAATATAGGTTTTGTTTTCATTTTCAGAAAATGATCACATTTGATTTTCATTTGCAAAAGATTTTCTTTTGTTTTCAACAAATTCTATAAAAGTTTCATTTCTTTGAATATAGTCAATGTCAACATCATTATATCCAGCTTCTTGTAAACCTTCTACAAACAAATTTACCATGTCACTAACATGTGGATTTGAAGACGTACCTGGATTTGTGTATATTGAAACATTCTCCATAGCATTCAAAGAGGGATTTGAAGACATAGTAGGACTTGTTTGTATAATCATATTCTTCTCCAAATTGACTCCTTGCAAATTGGCTTCATCTACAACCATGGTATCCTCAATGTTTTCATCTTCAATAGTTGTTGAATTGGATTACGCTCCACCATCGTTCATTGATTTTATTCTCATTCTTCTTTCTCTTTTCTTTGTCTCTCTTTTTCTTTGTTTGCTTCAACTTCTTAGAGGAGTCAATGTCTTTCTTCTCTTAATGCAGAAATTTATCTCCATAATTATAAAATTCTCAAGCACAAATGAATGTTAATAGTGAAATGCTTCAAAATATTGATCAAATTGGAAGTTGAATACCTATTCTGGAAAAGGTAACCTCTTGTGTTCCTCCAAACAAATAGAAAACTACCACAATTCACTTTAAAATTGTTTTTATGCTTCCTTTGAAAAATTCAATCCATATTGCAAATTTCACTTCAAAATGGTGTAGATGATGCTCCCTTTGATAAAATCAACCAAAAATAAAATTGACCACCTGTAAATACAATAACTTATGAAAAATAATTGATTTTTAGTGCTCTCGGCCGTACATGTGAAGTTGCAAAGTTGCAGAGTTGACAGTAATTGTGAACAGTGTTTTTAAATAATATAAACGGGATCCCGTCTATAAAACGCGATCCCGTTTATAATAAAACGGGATCCCGATTACCAAACGGGCTCCCGTTTACTAATAAACGGGATCCCGCTCAATAATCGGGATCCCGTTCACTAAAATCCAGTTTGTGAGCCATTGTAAAGGCAACGGGATCCCGTCTTATAAATGGGATCCCGTTACCTTTACAATGGTCGAAATAGAAACGGGATCCTGATTATGACACGGGATCCTGTTTATTAGTAAACGAGATCCCGTGTTATAATCAGGATCCCGTTTTTTTAAATTTGAATTTTTGTTTTGCATCGTGGGCGGGTTTTTGCCAAGGTTTTCGGTTCGGGAAAAGCTTTGGAAGTCCGAACCTAAGCCTTCAACCTGGTTTGACCTGCAAATTGAAGGCCCTAACAATGTCAAAGAAAAATATCAACTTTGGACATATGGCTGACGACCTTTTTTCAAAAATTTTCTGACAAAATGAAAACCCATTTTAGATCAAACAATGGAAATTCTAAATATGTAATTTGTTTTGCAATTGAATTATTTTTGTATTTTTCAATTAATTTCTAATAAAATTGGTCCGAAACTTTAAATATCGAGTTTTTACTATTTGAATAACTTTTGATCAACATAACATTTTGACAAACGATTGCACGAGAGCAAACTTCAGACAATTCTTTTCAATTTGAAAAAAAAAAATAGAAAATGATAAGTTTAGGTCATCTTATGCATGTCGTACATGACGATTTTTCAAAACGACAAATCTGCCTAATAAAAAATTAACAAAAAAAAATATTCAATAAAAAATTACAAAAAAATATCAAGAGTAAGGTTCAGTGAGTCATAAAAATTTTCCCAAAAGGATTTAGAAAAATACGATAATTTAAGTCAAAATATGGATGTCGTACACGTGCATGGTATGGTACAAAAAAATGACTTTTAAACAAAGGGTTTTTGAAATACTTATTGAAACTCAATTTGTACTAACTGGGTATTGAAATAAATTACATATTTGGAAACTAGACTCGAGCACTACATTTTATGATTAGTGACTTTTTTAAAGATTTCATCTCTAAGTGCTTCAAACTTTAAGGTCAAATGTGTCAAATATTGAAAATCAGGGAAAACACTTCCACTTTTTGGCCAAAAAGTGGACTCAACTTCTTGCACACACACCCATTTATTTATAGCTAGAATACCACTTGAAGCGACTAAGAATTATCCTTTTGGCGTGGCAACCAAAAAGGAAACCATAGTACAAGTACTAATGGATTAAAATATCTACTATCCCATATTATGTAGACTAAATCATTGAAGAATTTTTTAAGGAGTTAAGGGAAATTATTAAAATCAAGTGGCCATACAAAGGGAAGAAGATTGTAAGGAATATATCTCATTTTAGAACAAAGCACTAGATAAGAATTTGGAAATAAATTTCAAAATTATAGATTCAAATAGAAGTTATTGTTACCTATTTTTCACTACAAGCTCAAACAAGTGGAGCTGAATTCAATTCATCATTGAGAGGTACTAAGAATTTCAAATTTTGCTGCTAAAGTATTCATTATCCATCACAAAGAATCAGATTACATTTGATTTTCAGTTTTATTATGCAAGTACTTGTAACAGAAAATTGGACATTTGCGTAACAAATGCTATTTTATTCATATTGTAAAAATCAAGGTCCCACACATGCTGTGGGAGTAGCTTAATATGATTTACAAAATCAAATGATAGGTACAAAATCAAATTGTATACTACACAATTATTGATAATGTAAACATAGAAAGGAGGATGGTTCATCATTTCCTGTAATGATGAAGCCATCGATGCTTGTTATCTTTGAGTAGTTTTGTCGAAGCTCTTCGGTCTCCTTCGACTCCAGTCTCCTTGAGTTGTTTCCAGGATAAACAAAGATGATGTTAGATATTTACTCTAACTAATGATGAATCAAGATCAATCCTATGCCTACATTACCAATAGAAATATAACATACATTCAATTAGGTATTTATCAGATGATTTCATTGTTCAAAAGAAAACAAAATTCAATGGAATCTTTTAGCTTAAATTATTTTGTTAATTTGTATGTTCAATGTGCAATAATTTTCATAAATGATTCAACATTATAGTTGTGGGGTAATATGTAGCTCCCATAAGGGTCAAGCTCAACAACTATGAAAGTACGGTTCCCATAAACATCAAAGGGGTAGTCACATTATGCATTCATTTAATAAACAATAGAAGAAACTTACATAAGTCTTAAGCATAGAAAGAAAAGGATATTCCCTCTTTGTTATTCTCAAGGAGTTCCAAAGCAGTGGAAACATAGGAAATAATCAAGCAGACAAGTCATATACTGCCCTGGATAGAGAGTAGAAGACACCATGCACTGGAGTAGTCAAATCAAGAGCAAGAGATAATTGCATATATTCAAGAAATGATCAATGCAAGAGATGAGAAGTAAAATGCAATTGTTTTAAACCTCATTTCATTTTTAGTAATGCAAAATGGGCATAAAATCATGTGGAGCAGATCTTTTGAGTCATCAATTTGGTGAAGGTTTGGTGGCAACCCAGGGTCATTGTAATGTACACTAGAAGTAGTATGACAGTGCTTTAGAGCATAATGGAATACAATCAGTAGAGTAACATTAACAATGCAAAGGTGCTTCAGTATTCACTAACCTGCTAGGTAACACAATTGTTGAAGTATCAAACAAGTACTTTATAGTGAATGAAGTACATAATGCAAAGAACTATGGTTTTGAGGGCAGACTTGTCATGACAGTGATGAAGAGTAATCTTAAAATGCTAGGGACTTCAATATTATAGCCATGATAGTCACAAATGGATTGTCAATATAATTAGACAAGGAGGGTAGCCATGGCTAAATACAAAAGCTCTGATTGTTAAAAAAAAAAACAAATTTTAGTGGTTGTCACCTTTTTAATCACAATTAGTTTTGTTCACTATGTGAATATAGAATAAATGAGGTTATTTTAGCTTGTACATGTTTTCAAAAATACCTAGAGCATTAGAAGAAATAAAGGCTGCAACCATGATATACATGAGGGTTTCATATTTTTTCAGAAAATAATATACTAAATGCCAAGTTTTCATTATTGTTTACTGTGGGTCTAGCTTAAATCAAATGTTTTATCATCAGAAAGAGAGATAGCTGCAGCCAAAGGTTGGAAAAGAGTTCCCAAAATGATAAGTCACCTGCTACAAAATGAGCTCCAAGGCTCGAATAGAACATATTCAACAATAAAATACATGAATCAAACTTATCCATTGCTTGCTGTGGGAGGAATACATTAAAAGCCATGGCATATATATATATAAGCTTCAGGAAATACACTCATGGTGGCCACCATAACACAAAAAGTAGTAAAATTATTACTAGATGGAGGCTCAAAATACAAATATTTAACAAAGGCTTACTTTTTCATTTTGTTTCCAGGCACAAAAAATCGGCTAAAATAATGCAAAAAATCCACAGTTCTAAGCTGTAACAAAGTCTTCCATGTCGGCCATAGCTTCTTTCAAAGCTTTCTCACCAAGAAATAAAGCCTCAAATTTCAAACCAAAATGCCCAGGTCGATTCACATATGGCAGCCATAACAGAGAATAAAAGCATAGAGACACAAAAATACAAAAAAATGTGTTAGAAATATGTGTGTAGCCTTGGCTGTGGAAGCCATGAATTGACCAAAAATGAAGAGGGTTATGACTTACCATGCATTACTTGATGGAAATATTCAACAAACCATCGAAAATAGTAAAATATGGTGAATAATCAAGCTTACAGAGACTCTATTCCATGGTAGGTAGATGAAATCCTCAACTATGGCGGCACAACAATAGAGTATCTCTAGAGAGTGCAAAATGAGGAATGAAGAAAACATCTAGGGTTCGAGTGTTTTGACTCGTGCCCTAACTCGAATGGGAGAATTTTGACTTGTGCTTTTGCATGATTAAAATTATTTCATTTGAAAATTATTCCCCATAGTTTTGAATTATTAAGTCATATAGCCTAATGATGTGAGGGGCCTGAGAAGTTTGAAGTTTGACTTCAAAAGTATCTTTTGAATTTAAAACATAGAGTTTACCTTCACTTAGAATTTATTGCATGGAGTTTAAATAAAAATTGCAATGTAATTAAATGTTAAGGTAATTTTTCACTAATTACCAAGTAATATTCAACATGTAGTAAATAAAGGTGGATTTAATTGATATTAAATATTAAGATAATCATTGAATGATTTCTCTTAATATTTAATTAAATTAATGCCTTTTCCAAAGGAAAATCCATGCAATTAAGTGAAAGCCAACTAAAGATAAATATAGGTAGTTTTCATTATGAGTTTGAGTTTTTACTTCCAATCAAAGTGAAGATAATTCTTCAGTTGTCATATTTTCATGCCACCTTTAGAGGATTTTTCTAGAGGTTTTGTGATAGATTGCATGGAATTATGACTTGACATGAGTTGTACATGGATTAGAAGTAGTCTGGATACTTGTTCTTGCTGTTATCATCAATTATGTGACTTCCTTTCATGCATTTTCATGTTTGCTCATGGGAGACTTTTACGAGGTGTCTTTTACATGTTTTGGCCCACATTATCAGGGATTTTCAGTGCAATTTGATTTCTCTATAGTTTAGTTATGAGTTGATGGCTATTTTGAGACTAAGTTCACTCATTTTTACATGAGTTTGGGCTGTTTTTATCAGAATTTTCTCTCCTGCTCGGGATTTGCCTTGGAGTTATCATTTTTACACTAAAATTGACTTCTAGTTTCATCTTCATGCCTTTGAGAGGCTTATTGTATATATTGGAAAAAATTTAGTCTTTTTCCTCTAGTTCTTGTTTTCTGCCTTTGTGTTATGCAAAGAAGACTATCTTGTAACTCAACATTTTAGATTTAATATAGTTTTACAGCTTTACAGGTTATCATTTTTGCATAGTTTTTTTCCTTCATGATATTAATTGAAATAGAGTTCACCTTTCCAATTTTGAAGGTGTTTTCATAATGTTTAAATAATTTGATGCAATTTTTATAAGTTTCATTTTCAAAACCTTCAAATTTCTGTCTTGTTTACACATGCATATACACAAGTGCAGTTCTTCATAGGTCATTAATTGTGCTCAAAATTTGTTTTCTTTTTCCTTTAATTTGTGAAAAATCATTTTTTTCCTTAGTAGGAAAAGAATAGATGCAACTTTTTAATGAATTATTCATATGTTCAAAGTGTTCAAATTGGACTATGTTAATAATTTTTCCTGAAGATATAAGTTGTGGATCATTCTTATTCTACAAGTTTACCATCATTTAGGTGCATCACTAAGGTTTTAATTTTAGTTCATGCATTTAGTTCAATCCTTCTTACCCTTTTCTCAAAAAAAATCATTCAAGTACCTAATTGATCATCATATAGGAACCAACCTAGAATTTGGAGGTCTATCTTCGCCATAGGAATACCCACAGCTTGAAGATAGTTGCCATGTTTCAATAGATTGTTGAATTTAACCATTCAAGCATTCAGGTGCAATTTGTTTGACAACATTTATATGCAAAAGATGTTACATAGTAGTTCAATGTGCCCATAATATAAGTATTTATATTAGGAAATTGTAAGAGTAAGAGCCTAAGGAGACCACTTTATCACCATCTCCATTCCATAGACAAGATATGTACCTCAACAACTATTGAAAGAAAAAAATGTACTTAAAGGAATTTAGGAGTGAAAAGAAGAAGAGAAACGAGCCAAACAAGTACTAGAGGCAGTGGAAACTAACATTGTGAACACTCTTCAAAAGGAAATGGGGGGATAAAAGGGAAACAACTAGGAAAAAATAAAGAAATAGATAAATTAGGCCACATGCAACAATAATAGAGGAATGGTTGGAAATATTTGGTAAGACAAGTCAAGAAGCTATAATATAGTTGAAATAGTGTCTCCTCATTAGACTAAATTGCATGAATTGGCTACAAATCACTATGTCACAAAAGGTTCAAATAGATACCTTTGGAGACCCAACATTTGTAACTCTCACATAACTGCAATATCATAAATGATTTAGATGGATCACAACATCAACAATTGAGAAACCTCCAATCACAACAAAATTAATTGAACAAATAAAAAAAAAAAATTATAGCATAGCCATAAATGAAGGAGTTGGAGCTAGAATTAAAAATACACCTATATTGTTATTGCAATAACCACCCTAGATTTTTTGTTTTTAACAATGCAAAAACTCAACTGAACATACCAAACTAGATACAAGTGGTGTATCATAAGTTTTGATATAGAAATTTCAACATTCATGCAACTATTATTATAAATGTTATGACGAATAATCAATCCAAATATTTACCAATACATGATATATGAATATAAAATTCCCACAAGATAAATAAATACCTTAAATGGGAGATAATACTAACTATTGTAAGTTTGATTTTTCTAGGATTAACTATTACAAGTTTCAAACAATAGGGTATTCACTCAAAAAATATCATTTATCTTCAAACCCAACTCACCAACAACCCCATGCTCAACAACTTCACCCACCACTTCTAAACACTCATAGAAAGGAACTTGCAAGTTTGATAAGGGTCCACAATCATGTTCTTATACTTAAAACAATAGGAATATTTTCCCAAAAATCTTCAAAACTCACTTCAACATACCCCCAAAGTGTCACAAGTTTAATAACCACCAAGTAATGCAACTCCCAAAAGCACCAAACTTACTTGAAGCATGAAAAATCCAACTATAAATGTATATTAGATAGGTGCAAGTCTAAACCACCTTGTTTGTAGGTTGTGCAACCTACTTAATGTATTTAAACAACAACAAACCCACTTTGAACTTCTGTTATCAGCTTCCTAACATGGGTGAGTGTAGGATCAAGGGGGTCCAAAAAGTGGCTGACGACTTATTTTTATCCAAATTTGATGAAACAAAAAGGGTTTATTGAGAAAATTATCAGCTTTCCACCAATACATGATATATAGGTTATTTGGAATTAAATAGATAATTATTATTGATTTTCTATATGCATTCTGACTAAAATCTTGATTGATAGGCTGATTGAAAAAACATCTATAATTCTTAAACAATTTATCATTTTTGAATTTGAAAGATGCAACACATTCTATGCTTCCCATACTATAGGATTAAAAAAAATGAAAAAATTAATTTCATAAATCTTTGACCAAGTTATGGTGGTCAGAGAAACAAGTTTAAATTATATTTTTAAATTTTTTTTAATAAAAAATCATAACTAATTATTTAGTTGCAAAAAAATTACAAAAAAAATGTGGCACATCTAGACATGTTTCCTCTACTTATATTGAAAGTTTAAAAAAATTACATTATTTTTTTAGATTGTACTTAGGTTGGTCAGACATACACCTGCTTTTTGTTTTTTCTTGAAAATTTAGTAATACTGCGTTAAAATTTTGAATTTTCACAAAATAGATTTACTTTTTTCCAAAAAAGGAATAGTATCTTAGATGTACTACATTCAATTTTCTACAAATTTTGTTCTTACATATTTCTCAAATTATGTCAATAACTTATTCAAATTTTTATGTGAAGTTTCTAAACTTTGCTTTTCTAAATTTTTATTGCCACTTAAGGGCCTAGTTTGGACCCCCATGACCCTTCACTAACCCACATCCAAGTGCCACCAAACAACAATAAAATCACCTTAAAATGCCAGAAATTTACTCCTAACTTCACACCATGCATCTAGGAGTTCCTATTTTGTAACATGGCCTCTTTGGGAAATCAAGGTATTTGAAAATTTTCTCAAAAATCACCCTAAAAGGGTCACCTAGCAATGAAAAACTCAAATAACACAACCTTTTTATGACTTTAAATACCTAATACAACCTTCCTTACAAGAAATGAGTGGTACTGCTAGCTAGGGCAAGCACCAAACCCTTAAATTGTACAACCAACACTAACTAATCTAAAAAATGCATCAAAGACACACCAAAATCTCTAAAAAAATTACACTAAATTACTCCCAAAAATCTACAAGTCAGAACACCTCAAAAATCTTCATTTGAAACCCCCAAAACTACAAATTTATTATGCACACTAGGGATTCCTATATATAACCACTCCAACTAGCTAGGAATTATCTCTCAAATTGGTTTTGGCACCAAATCCAACTAATGGTTAGAGTAAACTATACAACCAACACTAACTAATCTGAAAATGCATCAAACACACACCAAAATCTCTAAAAAAATTACACTAAATCACTCCCAAAAATATGCAAGTCAAAACACTTCAAAAAGCTTCATTCCAAACCCCAAAAATTGCAAATTCATTATGCACACTAGGGATTCCTAAATATAACCATTGTAACTAGCTAGGAATTATCTCTCAAACTGATTTTGGCACTAAATCCAACTAATAGTTAGAGTGGTGGACAAACATTATTTTACTCTTTATTCTTGGCTTTGTACTAAACAAGTGAATTGTAAATGGATCCCACTTGACAAATAAGGTGGACTCCATCTTTTAAGGTCTTTGATCTATAGTTTAGATGTAGTTAGATGGATTGCACAACAAATGTAGCTTCACACATATAATTCTTATTTTAGTTGTTAGTTAAAGTGTTATTTTAGTAGCTAAGTTTAGTTGAATTAATTTTTGTAGCTATAATTTCATATTTGGATTAGTGAACAATCCCTCTTTTTCTCTATAAAAGGAACTTTTGAATATTGTAAAGGAGCTTCCTTTTTTATACCGAATTTTGATATTGAGATAGTACCTAGTTTATTTTCATAATATTTTTAGAAAGAACTTTTGGAAGGAAGCAATCAAGCTCTAGTCTAGAAATTTTGCTGAAGTAATAAAGGTACGATTTCAGTCATTTTTTCTTGTCTCCAAATGGTAGAGTGCACTATATTCTTCTTTATGTGATGAAATTTGTGGAAAATTCATGAATGCATGTATGTTGAAATATGCTATACTTTAAAGGTGTAATCATAATTATTATTAAATCTATTTGTGTAATACATATATTTGATGAATGCTAATTCTAGTTAAGTTTGAAATCCATAGAAGATAGGATCTAATTTTCTTCAAATTGAATATACATGTTGATTTCATTAAAGTGGGTTGGAATATACATTTTGCAAATATTATCATGTATGAGGTTTTGAATCATTAAAAGGAAACCATTTTGTCATCAACTTTATTTTTTTCTTATTATCCTAATCATTTGACTTTTTTCTTAAACTCAAGTAGGTAGGAAATGTCATAAACCAAAAAATGCAAAAAAGAAGAAGAGAGAATAAGAATTTTATTAGAACAAAACTTGTTTACAGATTTGATAAATCATAAAAGGACCTTTGAATAAACCATCTACATTAAATATTGATTAAACTAACACATTGTGACCCAACTATAGAAACCTTGGAGATCGCAAATCCTAGATCTGTTAACTTTTCAAGAGAGGTAGTTTAGAAATATTTTTCTTATTTTGTATTGTGTCATTAGGAATTTCAACACAATTGGTGCTAGAAGGAGGGCCTTTAATCAAAGGTGGAAAACATAATTTCCTTTTCCCATGAGATATAGAATAATCCTCAAATCATTGGCCCTTGACAAAGGGGGTATCTTAGAACTCTCTCAACATCGTAAACAACATAAACAACATATAGTGATTATAAAATAAAAAATTAGGTTGAATCATCTAATTCTGTGGCATCCCTATAGAACACTCCAGTCAAAATCAATCCCACTCCTATGGAGTTGAATGCAAAAGTAACCCCAACACTAGAAATGGATTTCTTTCAACCAAATGAATTTTATTTGGGATAGACACCTAGAGGATTACATGATGTTCCTAGAAACCCTTAATCTTTTTTCCTAAATTCATTTATGGAGAATCAAAGATTGTAGAAGAATACTTGCAAGGTTTCAAAGATGAATTTATAAGAGGAAATATTCAACATTACAATGTGGATTGTAGAATTTTTCCCTATTCATTGGGGGATTTTTCTTACAAATGGAACCTCAGCCTATTGGTATAGTCTATAAACAATTGGAGAACTCTAGAAAATAAGTTCTTGTAGCAATTCAAAATCTATGTTGATCTATCTATAAGAAAGAGCCCACTAAGCCTATTAGCCTTTTCAACAACAAATTCCAAAGGTTGTACAAAAAATTGGTTACCCCTTTTACTTTCATTGAAGTTGTAGCTATTCAAATATATCTTAGATAACTAGAGCCTTTTTTGGGATTGCTTTTAAAACTAAATAAAGTTAATTAAACCACCTTAGTTGATGCATATGATGCTACAATTGAGTTATATAGAGAGATCAATCCTACTTGAAGAGAATCAATGGACCCCTACCAACAATATGGTACTCAAGCATGCCTCACCACATATGAACTCTCAACCATGCATTGACAAATAACACTCCTTTGTGTAATATTTTCCCTATAATGATACCACAATTCATGACTCAAATCACTTCTACACCTGTGTTAGGTTGTTTAGGACAAACATCTAATACTATTGCTAAGCTAGTCACTTCAACTAGTAATACCTTTTTTGAACTACTAGTTTTTGATTTTGTTTCAACTATAAATGTCCCAGCATCTAATGAAATTGGCTAGCATAATAATTCCAATTATGTCCCCAATCAAACATATCAACTTTCTTCTAAAATTGAAGCCCTTAAGAAACCTTGTTGTAGGTGACTAATGAAATCACCCAACTCAAAATGAATCCATGACCAACATAGGGATAAAACAAAAATAAAGGAAATCTCTTGAACCAGAATCATGGGTTTGTGAATATAAGGCCATTTAAACCTAACAATGGGGGAGTGACTAATTTATTAGATGTCCTTAATATGATTAATCTTGTTGACAAGGTCTGAATCTCATGAGTAATTGGTGCATGCTACATGACACTTACGCGCATTCTAAAATTGATTATCCCTAGATGTAGAAGGTAACAAGAATTTCCCAAGAAGATTCCCACCAAGGTGTTCCTTCTAGAACCATTGATGAATATAATATGGGAACAACCATGGTTCTAGACACTTTCATCTTTCCATTTGGGAAAGATAATTAATCAATTCAAGAGACAATGGATATTCAAAAACATTCTAACAAAAAAAAGAAAGAGAAGATAGAGTAATTATTTTCTTAGGAATAAAAGCAAGGTCCCTTTGACTGTTAGAGTAATAAGTTATTATGCTTAATTAATTACATCACATTGATTAATTAATTAAGTCACTTATTCCTCTTTATTACTTAAGCTAAACTTAGGCACATTAATTAATTAATTATTAATTATTAAGTGTGCACACTAGGGTTTCATTTAGGGTTTCCCTTTTAGGGTTTCTTGATCTCCTTCATAAGGATTGATCACTTTGTAATAATCGATTCTCTTAATGCATTTTTACTGAGAGGTTTACAGAGAACATCATTTTCGATTCTTCATATCTTTTGCATGTGACAGGTATCCATCTTGCATGCAGGTGATCTTGGATTCTAACATGGTATCAGAGCTCCAGACCTGTAGCTGCTTGTTCGTGATCTAAAGATATGGCCTCTTTGTGAGTTTCGGTGCAAGGGTTTCCACAGGCATCTTTTCTGCAAGATCTGGGGGTAGCCATCTTTTGGGACACAATGGGCTCAAACGGATGTCGCCATTGTGTTCGCAGCGTCCCAAAACCCTAGAAACGCCTGTCAAATCATCCAATTTGGTGCAGTTGATCCGGAGGCAAAAATTTTGTCTGGGGGGCCGTACGCCTCCCCAGCACGCAGATCGAGGCGAGAAATTAAAAAAAAATTCAAAAATGCAAGTTTTTTGGTTTTTGTGTAGTGCGGCCAGTTCTAATGGATCGCGCCACGCCTCGCCACCCGGCGACCACCAGGAGCGATGGCCACCGGGCGGTGCCACATGGCCGCCGGCAACCCTCAGCCTCCACTAGCCCCCGAGGGCTTATGCTCTAGCCTCCGCCGTATGGAAGACTCCGCCGCGCACTAGTCCAAAGCGCCCGCCTAGCCCTACAGCGGTCCTATGGGAGAACCAGGCAAACCCGACTCGGCCGAATTATTTAAATGTGGGGAGTTCATATATACGGCAGAAAGTTGGGGCCGATTTTTTTTCCGACAGGGGGATTTTTGCTTGACGGCCAGACGGTCGTCAATTTTAAGCTCGCAAACTGCTAACATCAGCATGACGTCAGCGTACGGCTGGCCCCTCTTTGCCCTTCCTAACCCTAGTTTTTTCCAAAAGAACAGTTTTTTTCTTTTGGCCATAACTTGGGCATACGGTATCGAAATTGGGAAAACGAGATATCGCCAGAAAGCTGGTTCTGAGCACTTTCATTTGGTGTAGTTTATTTTATAGTATTTTTCTATTTTACTCTATTTATTTCTGTTTGAAGTCAGATGTTGTTTTTAGACTTTCGAGCTCATAACTTTTTGCCACAATGTCCAATTTTTGCCTCGTTTGCGGCGTTGGAAAGGTATTAAGGAGCTCTATGTTGCTGTCCATGCACTTTTTTGTATCTATCCTAGGTTTATCAGTTAGTTCAGATTTAGCCCGATGGGTTGTTTGGCGATTACTTGGATATTTTGGCAGTTGGGAGAGTGCACTTTGCATCTTTGCACTTCTTTTTCAGTAATACATCATTCAATAATTGCTTGCTGCTTCATAGATTCCAGGGTTGTTCGCGTTTGGAGTTTTTAAGTGTTCCATGGCATCGGGTTTGCTGTCACATTATTTTGATTCTGGTTTGGTTTCAGTTGTAGACAGAGATATCTTTCCTTGCTTGTCAGATTGCGGTTCTAGTGTTACTCTATAGAGTTTTTCCAGTGCTTCTTTGCAGCATGTTATCACATTGTAGGGGGTTTTGTCCCACTGGGTTTTTCCTTCTCTACCTCATATTGCATTTGTAAATGGGTACCTGATCAGGGCTCATTGCTGGGACCCATCTTTGCTTTCATGCATCTTATTCTAGTGTTTTAGCTTCTTCCTAAGTTCATCTTAAGGGGGGTGTTAGAGTAATAAGTTATTAATTAATTACATCACATTGATTAATTAATTAAGTCACTTATTCCTCTTTATTACTTAAGCTAAACTTAGGCACATTAATTAATTAATTATTAATTATTAAGTGTGCACACTAGGGTTTCATTTAGGGTTTCCCTTTTAGGGTTTCTTGATCTCCTTCATAAGGATTGATCACTTTGTAATAATCGATTGTCTTAATGCATTTTTACTGAGAGGTTTACAGAGAACATCGTTTTCGGTTCTTCATATCTTTTGCATGTGACAAGTATCCATCTTGCATGCAGGGGATCTTGGATTCTAACATTGACTACCTCAACACCCCTAAATAGTCAACACCCCTAAATCATGCTTTGAATCCACTAGATCCTAACACTAGCAATGATCCAACACCTCCTAAAGGGTCACCTAAAAAAACAACGTATAAGGCCTATTTCCCTAGAGACGAAGGGTTTGACCTCACCAAATATTTAAAGAAAACAAGGTCAAATACATAACCCTATTTGATTTATTAAAAAATTATCCTTCTTAGAGAGAGGCGTTGATCAAATCTCTAGGAAAATAAAATGATAATCAACATACATCAAAAAATAAAGAGAAGACAATGGCCACACTAGATGCACTTGCAATGGGTTTTACAATCTCTCTAGGAAAATAAAATGATAATCAACATACATCAAAAAATAAAGAGAAGACAATGGCCACACTAGATGCACTTGCAATGGGTTTTTCAATCATTCGAGTACCCCCTGTTTAGCTTTCTTGCTTCATGTTGAATTCCTCGAGTCATCAATTAAGCTTTGTAATCTACTTATAGGTGTAAAATAGGTTTGTCAGAGATTTAAATATGGAGGTCTTTCTTGAATCTTGCCACACCAATAAACATGATATCAAATTTCAACGTAACCATAATCTGTTTTCCAGATCTAACTACGCAAAAACCATAGCATTTCATATTTACAGATCCAACGAATATGAAAAGCGATCTATAGGTGTAAAATAGGTTTGTCAGAAATTTAATTCCCCCAAATTCGAGGGTTGTAACTGTGGATAGTAATTTTTATCCGAAGTTATAACAGAATAAAGAGACTTAAGGGTTCATACTATGCGGAAGCAAATAGATGGAATGTTCAATCAACCCTCTGTGTATTATCAAATCTGGCATGGATCGGTTGTTTTAATCATTCCCCATTGCTAAAACATGACTGTATTTGAGGAATAAATATGGTGGTCTTTCTTGAATCTTGCCACAGCAATAAACATGATATCAAATTTCAACCTGGCCATCATCTGTTTTCCTGGTTCCAGATCTAACTACGCAAACGCAAAAACCATAGCATTTCATATTTACAGATCCAACGATGCAACAACTGTAACATTGATTTTTTGCAGATCCAGATCATGTGAGAATTACTTGAACAGGTGATTAGAGTAGCAGTTTGGCTGGCATTTATCTTAAAAGTGCCAAAAGACTATGCCTCTTCAGGACATTGTCATAAAATTTGGCCATCTCTCAAACAAGCCAAAACTTTTTCTACCTATTCAGAATTCTAACTTTAAGTATTAAAAAAATAACTTTCCAGGTGAATGCTGCTACAAAACATACCCCATCAGCTAACAAGATATGCAATGACTTATCCTAATTAGCTATGACATGTGAGCTGGACACAGTTTTTAGAAAAATTTCACAATGGTGCATTGATTACAATGCTATTTTTTCTGAGACAACATTTATGTTGAATGGTTACAAATGATTACTACACTAATGATGGTTTTCATGCTGGGACATTTCACAATCATATCTTGTTATTATTATAGAGTTTTGTTATTATCTTGTACCTAGGTTTGGGAGACTACTACTTTGCAGATCTATCTGTATCTACAGTTGTCAAAATAAACAATGGACAATAGTTGATCAAATTTATGTATAATACTATAATTATACCATTTTTTCAAAGTATGAAATTGCCACATATATAGGTGCATTGAGACAACATTTATGTTGAATGGTTACAAATGATTACTACACTAATGATGGTTTTCATGCTGGGACATTTCACAATCATATCTTGTTATTATTATAGAGTTTTGTTATTATCTTGTACCTAGGTTTGGGAGACTACTACTTTGCAGATCTATCTGTATCTACAGTTGTCAAAATAAACAATGGACAATAGTTGATCAAATTTATGTATAATACTATAATTATACCATTTTTTCAAAGTATGAAATTGCCACATATATAGGTGCATTGAGACAACATTTATGTTGAATGGTTACAAATGATTACTACACTAATGATGGTTTTCATGCTGGGACATTTCACAATCATATCTTGTTATTATTATAGAGTTTTGTTATTATCTTGTACCTAGGTTTGGGAGACTACTACTTTGCAGATCTATCTGTATCTACAGTTGTCAAAATAAACAATGGACAATAGTTGATCAAATTTATGTATAATACTATAATTATACCATTTTTTCAAAGTATGAAATTGCCACATATATAGGTGCATTGAGACAACATTTATGTTGAATGGTTACAAATGATTACTACACTAATGATGGTTTTCATGCTGGGACATTTCACAATCATATCTTGTTATTATTATAGAGTTTTGTTATTATCTTGTACCTAGGTTTGGGAGACTACTACTTTGCAGATCTATCTGTATCTACAGTTGTCAAAATAAACAATGGACAATAGTTGATCAAATTTATGTATAATACTATAATTATACCATTTTTTCAAAGTATGAAATTGCCACATATATAGGTGCATTGAGACAACATTTATGTTGAATGGTTACAAATGATTACTACACTAATGATGGTTTTCATGCTGGGACATTTCACAATCATATCTTGTTATTATTATAGAGTTTTGTTATTATCTTGTACCTAGGTTTGGGAGACTACTACTTTGCAGATCTATCTGTATCTACAGTTGTCAAAATAAACAATGGACAATAGTTGATCAAATTTATGTATAATACTATAATTATACCATTTTTTCAAAGTATGAAATTGCCACATATATAGATGCATTGGCAACTTAGACAAGAGTAATCTCCTACAAATGTGTCAATTGCAAAAAAAAAATATGTAAATGAATATACAAAAATTCTGAACCAATAAATGCATGTTTTTTTAATGGATCAAATTTAAATGAATTTCCACCATGTGCTCATGTGCTCTTGTCCCAGTTATGACAATATGTTTGCATTTCAAAAAACCGCATCTTAAGTCAGTCGACAAATCATAGATAGTGAAGCTAAATCAATTATGCAAGTTTAATTACAAAATGATAAAGCATATATTTTGATATCAAAATGGTTACAATAGCATTCGATACAAAATCAAGCAGCAAAGATGAAGGCATAAATGTCTGAGGACCCTGTACATAATACTTCTTTTTAAGTCAGTTGACAAATCATAAACAGTGAAGCTAAACCAACAATGCAAGTTTAATTACAAAATGATAACATATATTTTGATATCAAAATGGTTACAAAATAGTACAAACACACATAGATAGCATTCAATACAAAACCAAGCAACAAAGATGAAGGCACAAATGCCTAAGCACCCTATACATAATACTTTCCCAGAAACTGGGCATTAGTTGATTTTTCAAAAATTTAGCTCTTCTTGAAATTCTCTTAGGGAAATCTAAATAGTCAAACTTTTACATTAACAGGTAACATAAGATGATCATAAATGTCAATTGGTCTCTCAATGGTAGTCCAGCTCTCAGAAATCATAGTTCCTGATTTTGGAGGCCGAAACATATAAAATCTGTCTTTGGACACCACATTTTCATATCCTGTCAAAAAAATCTTGTCCTGCCATATGGCACCACCATATAAAACACACTCAAGAACTGATGGAAAATGAGATATTTGCCTCCACACATTTTCTTTCCAATCATATTCCTTCACTCCATCTTCAAAGTAATATAAACTACCAAATGCAGCTACACATTGATCAGGTAACCATCCGATTGTCCACATATTTTTCAATGTTGTCCATAATCTTGTATTTGTGTCAAATATTTCGATATCAGAATCACAGGGGCTTATCACATAAAATTTGTCATTGTTGAAAAAGCCTTGGCATTGTTTTCTATTTTGTTGCATCTCGGGAAGAATCTCCCACTTGTCTTTCTCAACATCGTAACACATTGCATTTTTACTATGACATTCTCCTCCAGCAATATATATGAGTCCTTCGTGAGGTGATACTGCACAGGCAAATGAACTGTGTAACTTAGGCATATCAGTGCCCTGCTTCCATATACAAGAAGAAAAATCATAGACCAAAACAGCCTCGATAGGTATATTCGTATATTGCTCGTAAAGCCCCATAAAAACCAGTTTATGGTTCACGGAAACACAACGAGAGTCAAATACTATGAAATGATATCCAATTGGGAAGGAAGAGACTACTTCCCGTTTATCCTGGACCGGGTTATATATAGTTACCACTTGACCAGGTTTACGATGTCGAGTTGAGAGAGAAAGGGCTGCTTCACTCAAAGTCTCAATCAAACATATAAGCTCTTCGCACCTCCCAAATCTTATTCTATCTTGATAAAACTTAAGGTCATGAACCATAGCATTCCAGCTTTTGCATACAGACATAAGCTTGTAATGGGATTTATAAGTGACTCTCATCAGTATTTCTCGGACTATTTCTTCTGGGAGTTCCTGAAATTTCAAGTAAATTGTGAATATTCAATTTTTAAAAACTGATCAAATGTGAAATAAAAAAGCTCAATTTTCTTTTATTCAGTTTTGAAAATTTGCTTTTACACTCACAGAATATCCAAATGGTTTAAAAATTTACAAACAAAATGTAAAAACATTATTAAAAACAAAGGTAGTCTGCAAGATGCATGCATATTTATTTAGCACAAAAATTCCCCAACAATTCGTAATATATTTATAAAGATTAGATTGGATGCCAATAATCTCACAGTTACAACCTTCTGGTTGTTCGATTCATGGGTTGAAAAATTCTTGTTGAGGAAGTTTTGAAGCTTGCTGTATCGTTGTTCATTAGCATTCAATCTGAGTTCTTCATGTGATGAATAGGTGTTGAGGCGTAGAAGCTTGCTGGGCCTTTGCTCATTCCATTTCTCTCTCCCTTCCTCCATGTTTCTTGATCTACATTTCTCCGTATTCCCAAATCTCCATTCCTCCATATTCCTCAAACATCTGAAACTCCTACATTTCAAGAAACATATATTTTAGTAGTCATCAGAAAACAGCATATGCAATAAAGATTCATATTTTACTGTGGGAAACTATTTATTAATTGGTTACATCCAAAGCCCTGTAAAGAGAACCAAATTTCACATCATGTAGGATCACAACATTAAAAAGCATGCAAGCACTCGCGCAAATTAAAAAAGGAACGACATATTTGTACCTTGCCAATGGCAGCAGATTGCTGGTATCAGTCCTACTTTGGTTTGCCTACTTTCCCCAACAAGAACTGATTTTGAGCTTGGTCAGTAGGTTAACAAATGTAAATAGTTACAAAGTTTGAACTTCATCCTCAAAGAGCCTAAGCTTCCTGTGGCTTCACGCAATCGCTGCTTTTTCTTTTCAAATACATGTGCATGATGCTTTTCTTTTTAAGAGTTTTTCCCCGGTTTTAGTGCATAATAAACTGCAGTTCTTGTGCTGTTATTCTTATGCTTTCGTTTGCATGGTCGGTGCTCTGTTTTTCTGCGTGCTGTTTTGTTATAAAAATATTAGTCATTTCAATTATTTATGCTGAATAATATTATACTCTTTCTTATTTTTGCTGATCGCTGAGTTATCAGAGTTCATCATATTCACTGTTTTATTTTTTATTTTGTTTTGTATTCAATATTTAATTTTCTCAATCTTTCAATATTCTCATACAAGGCCTCCCAAGATCATTTTCAATTTAACATGTAACCTTAATAGCCAAAGGAAAAAGGCATCAAAATAAAAAAGCGAAAACCATCACTCACAGGATAAATAAAACAAATTAGAAATTAAGTTTAGTTAGGAGAAAATCATAAAACAAATGTCATAGCACATGATTAGAATATCAAGTCAACAAGATGATTAGGAAAGAGCATATGGTGGAAATTCATTTAATTTGATGCATTAAAGAAATCATATATTTACAGGTTTAAAATTGCTAGTATATTAAATTTTTAAGTGCTTTTTTTGCGATCAACACATTTGTAGGAGACTACTCTTGTCTAATTTGTGATGTATCTATATATGTGTGACATTTTTTTGCTTTAGAAGATAATAATAAGATATGATTGTGAAATATCCCCTTGAATGCATACGTGTAGTAATCGTGTAGTAATCATTTGTAACCATATGACATAAATGTTGTCTCAAAAAAAAAAAGATTGTAATCAATGCACATTGTGAAATTTCTCTAAAAATGTGTCTAGCTCTCATAACATAGCCAATTTAGGATAAGTCATTACATATCTGGTTAGACAATGAGCTATGTTTTGTAGTAGCAATCACTTGGAGTTTGGAATTGAAAGTAATGAAAGTTTGAGAATTTTTAGAGGTGGGTAGTAATTCTTTCATTCTAGAATAATATTGTAACTTCTTTTCATTTCTTTGTATTATAGTTTGCAGACACATTTATAACTAAACAAGTTGTCATCAAATAAGAAAGGAACAAAACATTTGAATAATTTTCAAGTCTAAAATCTAATCTTTGGATTAGATTATTAAATATTTTTTCTTTATTATTGTAGTGTTTTTATATATGATAATCTAAATTTTATTAATGATTTTATAATATTTTTTAATATATCAATTAGTTATTTTTTTTATTTTTTTAAATTTTACTAGAAAATCTTTTTATTATTTTATTTTATTTTATCAAACATATTTTTGATATCTAAAATAGGAGTATGATTCTACAAACCACTTAAAATTATTTTATGTAAGTTATATGTTTTAGATTAATTTTCACTTTAATCATTCAATCTTTACTATTCAAAAGAAAATATCTTAGAATTGGGTTGATCCATCAACCTTAACAATTTGATGTGAACTTTCGCAATAAAGTTTGCATTTACTCTAGGTAGAATGATTGTAGTGTTCTTTTATTTTAATTTTTCATTAAAATGGAGATGATGGCTGCGATCTACTCTTTCCTTGGGCTTCTTTTGCTTGACCTAAAACACATGCAATATCACTTTAATTTTTTCCTCCTACAAGACAACATTCCTCCATATTATCCTAGGTTAGCACGAGTTTGTAATAGATATCAAACAAATATTTTATGTTTATCTAGAGGAAAAAATCCTTAAATACTAAAACACGGTGATTAGAAAGAGATCCCTTGAATTATAAGGCCTAAAAAATTTACACTTAAATGATTAAGAGCATCTACTAATTATTTCTTGAGCACATAATGTAATTCCACAGATAAAATAATTATAATACTTTTAAGTTAAGGGAAAATTCACTCAAGTTGTATAACATGTTTCCCATCCACTTGTATCATGGGCATAAGGTTGTATATTATCAACTACATGAGTAAGGTAGAGAGCTTCTAATTATAGATGCTAAGAGGGAGGATCATTATATTGTTTATTTCCATTGGCGTAAGGAATAATTCTCATGTTTTTTGTGTTTCTATAATTCCATAAATAATTTATATGTAGTATTTGATCATATTAAATGGTTTTGATTATTAGTTGTGGAACTTTTCATTTTTGGCTATACTTCTATTATGTGTTCTCATAAAAAATATATCTAAATAAGGAACTCGATTTCAAATATTCTCCTCGTGATGAGTGCTCCATATTAAAACCTATAAACATAATTTTTTTTATTGAGTAGTATCTAATAAAAGGTAAAATAGGTAGTAGATTGAATGCTTAAAATATTGATAATCCAAAAGTAAGTATAGAGAGAGAATGTAACATTCATTAATTACACATAATGGTATTCATCAAAGGAAGCATGAAGTTATATTATCATGGATCTATGAAAAATATTAAAATGATATGGAGATCTAAAAGTACTAAAGTTACCATTTTAATCTTAAGTATCAAGAATGTTAGTGAAAATGTATATCCTCTCCAATAAATTTTATACAAGGGATGTATGGAGTAGAGGAGATGAAAAGTATATGTGATCAAGTAGAACTAAATAACTGTGTAACACATGACATAAATAAAATCATACATCATTATAATGTAATAAAATACCAAGTTGTGATCATGAAGTATACGTAAAGAGGGGAAACTAGATGCCCCCAATATTGCCACCATTTAGGGGCTCAACATGTTATAAAATCCAAAAATTTCATGTAAGAAACACACAAGGATAGATAAACATAAGATGCCATCATGATAAGCATGGATAAAATGTGATTTCATCATTATCATATGACTAGAATCATGTATAAGATGGAAACATTGTGTCCAAGAATAAGAGAATAAGATGTAGACATGATAATCATAAGCATATGGAAGAATGAGATATAAGCACATGGTAAACATAAATGAACATATAATCATCATGTGAAAAGAGAATGTAATCATAAAAAATAGATGTTACATTGTAAATATGTGAATCATAAACTAAGTATGTGAATCTAATAAACATAAAAAAAATGTGTCATAAAATGGATATTCCCCCAAGTGGTATGATATAAAACCCGAAAGGCATAATACATAATATAGAAGGTGGAATAAAATCAAAGAACAAGAAAATAGGCAACAAACAACCCTAGCTTAAAGAAAGATATCAAAGCTCAATAGAAAATATTAAACATAAGAAGATAAGATATAAGACAAACATAAATATGGCTTAAGAAAAAGAAAAAAACATAAAGCACACAAACTATGTTTTTGGTGAACATGATGAGAGTGGCTACTAATACATCCATAATATGTGTCATCCCAAATCTATAGGGAAATGATGACACAACATATAGATAGGTTAATTATTGGTAGGAAAAGAACCAAAAACATAATAGATCAACCTGCAACCATTGTAAGGTCATTGTGACAATATATGGTGGAGTATCATATATTTTGAAAGGAAATAATAGGGTAAGTGCAAAAAGATGGGGGCCCAAAAAGGGGTCTTAAGTGGCCACTTTTTTTTTATGAAATCAGGAAATATTGACCTTGGATGTCAAATTGAGGATAGTTACACTAAAATTTTTTAGATGCATCAAAAACAAGGATTGTAGTGCTTCGAGTCTACTTTTTAAACTACTATTTTTTTTTTAAAATGGTAGAGATTAAGGGGATCAAAAGAGAGAGCTACAAAAATTGGTGTTGTTTTTTTCAAGAAAACATAACTATAGTGATTTTTGTGGCTCCCTGTTACACCCCACTTGTGTAGTTACTATTTACTATTATTACATAGGGTAAATATGAATGTAATGTGAATTCTAGAGATGAATAAATTATGCTCGTACCTTGTTATCAATGTGAATGTTATGTCATTTGATGTTATCTCAGTTGATGTTATTTCATGAAGAAATATTGCATATATGTGAATGGATGGTTATTGAATTATTATTCTAACTTTGGAGATGTTTATGTATATTGCATATGCTGTGAACAATTGATTGCCATGTGCATGTGTTAAAGTGGATGCAAGTGTATGTTTCATTCCTCCAGGCAGAGGGGAAGTATCACTCAGGAGAAGATCTTGGTCGGGTAATCAACAAAAGTAAACTATCTGGGCATATACACACACCACATTAGAATGATTAAGTTGAGTCAGTTTGTGGGTAGTTGGTAAGTCATCCTTAGCTGATATGTCTACATTTGAGATTCTTGTTTACAACTGCATGTATTATGAGGTGATGTTTATCTATTGAGCTTTTGAGATCTTTCTTGTACTATTATGATTATATTGACAAGTGGGATGTACATGGAGTATGTGTATATATGTGCACATACATGTCA
>VDFB02005369.1:0-19692 GCA_007258455.2 Sequoia sempervirens
CACGCTATCCAGTAAAGAGGTTGAGCAGCACACTCTTCCACAATGTCCTCTGCATCCCTGGCAATGTCCCTAACGTTCTGCACCCATTGTTTGATGTCCCCAGTTTCTATAAAAAGTGTATCCGTATATTTCAGAGCGCTGCTTATAATTAGGAGTCTCCATCTTAACCAATCAAAGTCCTGGGTGAAGTTGCAAACCAGCGCTGCGTCTTCAGCTTCCTGTTGGGCTATTATCTCAGTAATTCTGCGAATAACATATTGTGTAATTGCACCTGCCATGCTGAATCTGTTAATACTATACTGAGAGTGGAGATAAAAGACATCTTAAATTCTTATACACGCCCAACTACAACAGATCGAAGTTGCTTGAGGATGCGTTAAAACTGTTGAGAAGTGATGAATGAGCCTCATGCCATGCAATGCATTGACCATGCCATTCACCGCCATGCTGCATGTGTATCATGCAGATTTATATGTTTAGACAATCAGTCTATTTATAGTTTGCATTCGTCTTCAGTAGATACCAGTTAACAAGGAGCTAATAATGCATGATAGAGGCATGCTTTACGGAGTTTTCAATCTATTGTTGGATGCTCCGAACTCTATGTATGCAGCTTATAAAAATACAGACTGGAAAATGTAATCCCTTCCGAAAAGCTGAATAAAAGATTGTGTAAGAGCTGAATAAAAGATTGTGTTTATGTATTTCTTGTGTAAGTGTTTTTTTTCCTCTCTTTTTAGTTTATCTCTGTTTGAGAAATCTACAAAACAGCTTAAAACTTTACAACTCTGTGCTCTATGTAAAACATCGATTTTTCCAAATATTCAACAAAATAGCATATCTCATAGAATGAGCCACAATATTTTTATGCAACGCAAAACCAAATAAGATTTCTTTCCAACTCAACTTATGCTTTCAACTTATGCTTAAAGATAGCAGAGAGAAATTTAAAAATAACATTCCATTTCTTATTTTCCAAGCACAGTCCTAAAAAATGTGTTTAGACTTTCCTTGTAGTGACAGAAGGGGCATTTAATAGGCTGCACTATCATACATCTTAGCTTTATTTTTTATAAGGCAATGGCAGTTTGTATGCTGCGCAGTTAAGTAGTTTTTTGTTTTTTGTTTTAGTTTCTAGTTTTTGTTTTTTAGTTTTTTGTGTTTTTTTTGGGATTTTTGGTTTTTTTTTTATTATACCAGTATCAAATTTGACGCCACTTTTATTGTCATATGATTTTTTTATCCTTTTATCTGATGTTCTACCTATATAAATTGTAAAATAATGGGAAAATTAAATAAATCTTTTATAATAATTTTTAAAATTCTATTAATTATACATATTAAATAAAAACAATATAAATTTATATTTTAATAAAATAATGTAAAGGATTTAATTATTATTTTAAAATATATTATTATCTATTATTTAAATTAATTTAGTATTATTCAAAATGAATCATAATTCTTAAAAATTTCAGTAAATAATTAATTATATAAAATAAAATATATATTTAATCTTTAATAAAATTTATTTTATTTTTAAAGATTTTTTTTTTCTATTTGTAAAAATAAAAAATATTTTCAAGAAATCAAGAGAATTTATGATTGAAAAAAGTTAAGATCTCCAAAATTAAATCTTGAAACATTTTATCAAGCACAAAAATTTAAAAAATTCAAAATTTTCATGTGGATATTCTCTATATTTATTAAAAAATAATATAAAGTTAGAAAATACTAATAACTAATAGTAATAAATGCAAAAATCTTAAACGTTTGTTTTTTGTTTTAGTTTCTAATTTTTATTTTTTATTTTTTAGTTTTTAGTTTTTAGTTTTTTAGAAAACAATAATAACAATAGTACTAAATGCAAAAATCTTAAATTTACTTATAAGAAATTTTTAAATTCATATTAAAATTATTCAAGATTATCTTGTTAAAAAATATTCTAAATGTTAAAAAAAAAATTATATTCTCTTTTGAAAATATTTTAAATTAATATAATTTTTATAATAAATATTTAAATCATATATATATTAGTATAAAACAATGATAACTATTAGTAATAAATGTCAAAATATTAATTTACTCTTACACTAAGTTTCTAAATTCATAATATTAAATTTAATCTTATTAAAAAATTTCTAAAAATTATAAATAAATGCATTCATCTTTTTTAAGATTCTTGTTTATCTATTTATCCATACATATCACAATAGATACATTCACAAGACTAGATACATTGTTATGAATAAACTTATTATACTTTCTTTGATCTAGAAATAGCATATTTAAAAGTAACTCTCATGTGTTGGCTCTTAAAACACACAATATTCATAGAAATAAATTTTTATAATATAACTAGATAAAATACCAATTTTTTTTGTTAATGAAGGTTTTAAGACCCTAATATTACCAATGTAGCCTAGTCTATGGTGTCATCGTTTACATGAACTTGAGCTGTCAATTACAAATGTAAAATTACAATAAGTCAATTCATCCAATTTCAATAGGATTTCCACTAAGTTCCACTAGCCCACAACCCTTTAACAATGTTACCCCTAAGAAAAACTTACCTCCCATCAGGCTAGAATTTGATGGTCTATCTAGCCATTTTTAACATTTTGGACCGTATATTACAACCTAAAATCGTATGATTTGACTTGCTATATTTTTATATAACCATAAATATTACACTTGAAATTATTATTAAATCGTAAAAAATTAATGTAGGCATATATATATATATAATGTTTATGATAAAAATATAAATTAGTTTAGAATTGGAATAATTCTTTCTAATTTAACTTTATATTAATATATATGATTTATTATAGATATATTTATTAATTCAAAATCTGTTGGAAATAGAATCTTTTCAAGATTAAATATAGTTCTTTCTAATTTTTTAAAGATTTAGACATTTTTACTAATAGTTATCATTGCTTTATATTAATATATATGATTGATAATATTTATTATAAAAACATATATTAATTCAAAATCTTTTCAAAATAGAATATAATTGTTTTTTAACTTTTTGAATATTTTAACAAGATTTATTTTCTATGAAATTAGAAACTTCTTGTAACATTAAATTTAATATTTTTACATTTATTTCTAATTATTTCAAGATTAAATATAGTTCTTTCTAATTTTTAAAATATTTTGACATTTTTACTAATAGTTTTCATTGCTTTATATTAATATATATGATTTATAATATTTATTGTAAAAACATATATTAATTCAAAATCTTTTTAAAATAGAATATAATTGTTTATAACTTTTGGAATATTTTAACAAGATTTATTTTCTATGAAATTAAAAACTTCTTGTACCACTAAATTTAAGATTTTTACATTTATTTCTAATTATCAATATTTTCTAATTTTACTTTTTTTAAATAGATATTTTCAAAATAGAATATAAATATTTTTTAACTTTTTGAATATTTTAACAAGATTTATTTTCTATGAAATTAGAAACTTCTTGTAACATTAAATTTAAGATTTTTACATTTATTTCTAATTATCAACATTTTCTAATTTTACTTTTTTTAAATATACATAAGATATCCATATGAATAATAACATAACACAAATTTGGGTATTGAACTATTTTTAATTTTATATAATTATTTCTTGCTAGATTTGAAATTGATATTTAAATGTGTTTTTAGATTGACCAATTCAGAAATTAAATTAATTTTAATTTTATATAACTATTTTTTGGTAGGTTTGAAATTGATATTTAAATGTGTTTTTAGATAATTGAATTTAAAATGTATATGAAAAATAAAATCAATTTGTAATATAAAATAAATTAACTCAAATAAAATAGTTTCAAATTGATGGATGCATTTATGATATTGCACATATGAAATCAATAAATTAATTTCTAGTCAACTTAATTAATTTATATGATACATAATATTTTAAAAAATAACCAAATTACTAGTGTTACATTAAAAATAGAAATTTATTAAAAAAAACATATTTAATATGTATGATTGATAAAATCAATAATGTTTTAATATAAAAGATTTCATATAAAAAACTATAAATTAAATTTTTTTTGACAGTTAATTTTTTTCATAGAACGTAAAGTGACAGGGATTTAAATGAACAAACCATCACAAAAATTTCATATGACAGGTAGGGGTGGCCGTCAAATTCTAGGTCTACCTCCCATTATATTCTTTGTATTCCACTAAGTTATCCTAATGAGGAGTCATATGGCATGATGCACTTGAATCTATTAACTGTGAGTCATCACATGATAAGTTATTTAGAAATGTATAAAACATCACTATCTTTATCATCTAAGGACTTATGTATAGAGGAATCATCACTCTTTTCTAATTTGTAAACTTCTTCTTAAGATGCTCCCACCTACTATAGTCTAGACATATTAGCCTACTCTTACCAAGTGTTTTTAATCTACCCTTATATTTAGATCTATCTTTAGAGTTATTCTTACCAAAAAAAAATATCTCAACACCACCTTTTTCAAGTTAGGTCTTCCTTTTAGCCTCTTGTACAAAACATTGTCATTTAATTTTTTATGCATGGGCGGGTGCATGAAGTTGGTCGCACTTTTGTGGCCAAATGGGAAAAAAATAGGGAAACACATAACGCACTTATGTTATAACACGAGCCTGTTATGTGCTTTTAAAAGAAAGAAAAAAGTGAAATGTGTATCATTTGCTTTTCACTGTTTCTCAGCTTTGCCCGCAGCCAAAAACCCTCAATTTCGCACTCGCATTCTAGGAGGAAGGACTTCTACAAACTTCATCAATAACAGTTGAATTTTGTCTGCAAATACGGCACCACGACGACGAAGAGATGCAGGAGGTAAGTATTGTTTACTATTTGTTTTGAATTTGTTAGTATGAAATTGATTTTATTTGTTTTAGGTTAGATTTGATTGTTATTTTTTAAATTTGTAGGAAATCCTGCAAATCCTCAACAAGAAGAGGAGGTAAATCCTCAACAAAATCAGCCTCCCCCACCATTCTCTCAATTCCCTCCTGGCACTCAAGAAAGTTTAAGGAGTGAAATTGAGAACAATAGAAAACAACTTGAGGATCTTATCAGTAGGTTGAGTGATCAAAATGCTTCAACCACAGAAAGAATGCTTCTAGAAAATTCATTGAAAGACATGTTAAAAAATGTAGATGCAATCACCCAACAAATATCTAGATGGAAAGATAGGAGGCATATAGCTAGGGCATATTATGCAGACAAATTATCATATAAACAAGTAAAAGATTTAAAAATTACTAAAGGTGATTTGTGCTCTCTATTCACTAACCCTAAAACAAATCAAAATCTTACCCTCAATGCAAAGAGGTTTCATATTCATTGGTGCCACCACCAAGAGATTAAGAACCGTTTTTATGAAAGATGGTATATGGTCTTTGATTACCCACCATGCAATAATTGTGAAGTCCCCCAATATTTTCTTAGGAAACTATACAGTGAGTTTGTATTGAACCAAATCCCAAATTATTTCGATATGAGGGAGTTCCAGGGGAGAGGTGGGCAGTCAACTTAGGATAGGCCCGGTGCACAGCTGGATCCTATGTGGCAAGGGAGACGACCTCTCACTAGGCTGCCTCGTGAGTAGATTGTGATGCATGCCATTGCGAAGGAGAGTGCCAACATAGAGACATTGCAGGCGATCACAACTTTGACCCAAAGTGTCATCCATCACACTAGCCCTATTGTACAACACCATCTAGGGGAGTCTTCAGGTGGTGGCCTTTGAACCCATGTGTGTCAATCTTGCGGGACGACTTGTTCGTATGACCCTACTAACACTCAAGAGGGTGCTACGCGGGATCCATATGCTACTATGTAGCCTGATCATATGCATCTACGGGGATGGAGAGGATGGATGACATTTTGCATGATGCATATGGCATTGACACTCAAGTAAAATTTAGCATGTTCATTGAATTTAATTTATTAAATTTCGATTGTGAAATGCAAGATTAACTAATTTAGTTTTATTATTTTAATAAAATTGTAGGGTCATAGTGTAGAGATTGGATACACCAGTCATCCACCTACTTATTTTTGTAGTACACCTATCAGTGGGGTATGTAAAGTAAGTAAACAATTATAAATTTATTACATGTGTTAATAGCATTATTTTATGAATGATATTTTAATATGTGATTTTGGATGTTGACTAGGGTACTGTTGGAGGTTTAAAGGAAACACCTCTGAGTGCCAGTAGATTTGATCAAATGTTCATGAAGGTAATATAGAATTTAAAGAGAACTTAAGTAATGAATTCTAAGTTTAATAGATTTGTGTAGTTTATATTCATATTGTTGACCTTACATTGCATTACATAGATCATTCAAAATCAAAGCATTACTTCAAATTTGATAACTAATAATCAAAAATATATCTGTTTAATACTTGTACTCAAAATTTTGTTCAGTAGATCTCATACATTATAAGTCATTACATGGATCGCTATTGTAACTTTTTTGTGATTGAATAATTTGTTGTTTTATTTTCAGATGTTGGTGACAGAAACACCGCCAAATGTTACAAGGGCAATGGATATTGGTGTTTCATCCACTATACAATCCTCAATGGCTCTGATAGGGGAGGTATGAGGCAAATTACTAAATTTCAATTTACATTCATTGTTATAGATGAACTAGTTCTAGTGAAAAATCAAACCATTATTGATTTGTAGTTTAATTCCTTTTTGGATGGTTTATACAGGGCTTGAGCATGCATGAGCATTGATGTGCAAATATTTCCATCGAGGAGAGTGATCGTGAGATGGCCGTAAGTGATTATTTTGTTAAATATATTAATTTTTATAATGTAATTTCTATATATTAATGCCTTTACTTATTGTAACAATTGAAACTTCACCAGAAGCTAAACACTAGGAGCAACAGGAGCACTCATCGAGCATAGTAGAAATGGGTGAAAGACTTATCACCATCGGATCGCCCAACAAAGGGAAATAAAATTGTATTTGAACCAGAGCATGGAGAGAAATGAATTTTGAATGCACATAGCCCTTTGTTGTATGCCTACATGGCAATTTTGTACATATTTTGTATTGGATATATTTGAAATTGAATGGCTATATGGCATTCTCATAAGCCTATATGGCTAAATTGTAACTATATTTTATACTTATATCGACATATATTGATGTATGCGTACATGGCTATTTGCTTAATACAAATTTTTTTATTGATGGTGTCCATATTTGCAAATTATAAATTCATGGTTCAATAGATATGAGTTACCTGTATTCAAGTGTATACTTTAGAACTTACGCACATATATTTTTTGACTTACGTGTGAACATCGAAAACGTGTGAAAATTTATGTGTTTGGAAGTCAAATGTAAGCCAATTTTGCAATTCTCAGTTCTTGCATACTCGATCTTGTGGACTTATTCCTTCCTAGCACATATTGTGAATATTTCTCATTTGGTGTAGAAGATAGATTCCTCATTTTTGAACCACTCATAGCAAAGAGATTCACAATAATACTTTAGCATTGGAACACTACTCCATACTTCTCTTGTCTAGACCATAAAGGATTGAAAATTCTTAATTTGATGCAATGATAGTCGTGAGATGAGAATTTATATAACCATGTCTATTTTGAAACTTCGCATCTAATACTGCATCAACAAGAACTTAAGAAGTGTTGCATAAGAGTGTTAGGTTTGATAGGCTTTCTCTTCCCTAAGGGAGGAGAGCCTACATCTTGAATTTTGAACAAAATTTTAAGAAGCAAACATTTTACCTAAAAGCTTCAAACCTAGATGACATATTTGGATAAGTCTATCTTGAAAATTTTCAATGCGTTCAAACTCTAAAGGAGATTCTCCTTGAAAAGAAAACTTTACCCTTTTTCCCAAGGAAAGAAATTGTGACAAGTTGCATGTGATTTATCTTATTTCTTTCTCACAATTCCTGGTCAATCATTCATGGCTCAGAATAGTTCCGTTCCAAGGCAAGGACACCCAAAAAATCATTGAGATTCTTCTATAATCTGCAAGAAAAAGGTTTTGGCTCTTTCACAATGTAAATAATTATGTAACACTGTTTTCTTGTTTTCCTTCCACACAAAAAAATGTTCACACTTTTCAGATTGATCAATGATCAATAATGGTTGATTGTAAACACTTGACATTTTATGTTTGAAATTTGGTTGCTGTTATTTTATCATGACATTAATTAGATCACTAATATTTTAATATTTCACTATGAAAGTGGTGGTGTATTTTTTGCTATGTTATTTTGACTATTAATATGGTGGTGTATTATAGACGAATTACCAAATATGTATATATTTTTATTTTTATATTTTTGTATGACCCGATCTAAGCGAACCCAGCCCCAAAAAAATTTTTCCCCGAACCTTGAATCCCGGGTTCGGAGCAGGTCCCGGCAGACAAAGCTGAATACATTGTAGCAAGTAAAAATAAATTTTTGTAGTTTATATTCATAGCGTTGATTACATTGCATTGCACATCTTTCAAACTAAAAGCATTGCTTCACGTTTCATAACTAATAACTAGATGCTGATAGATGACAAAATTTCAATTATAATATAGTTTTTACAAAGTCAACCTAAGCAGTTATACAATTACTTCACATTGCATAACAAATAACTAGAAGTAGCTGCCAATTGCATTTGGTTGTCATGGCATTCTATGAGACCGCATTTCTTTGAGGCATTTTTTTCAAATAGTTCAGCGCCTTGTCTATACTACCATTTTTCATACACATGTCTACCAAAGCATTTTTGTCAAATAGTTCAAGTGTTTCCTTGTTGCTATGGATGAAAGCCTAAAATAAGTGCTTTCGAACAAGCTATGGATGCTTGGAAAAAATATATCAAAAGCATAATAGTAAGCAATATCATAGACAAGGCAGTGAACTCTTTGAAAAAATGCCTCAAAGAAATGAGGTCTCATGACCTAATGGAATGCCATGACAATCAAATGCTTTTGATTGTCATGGCATTCCATCACCACGAGATCTCATTTCTTTGAGGCATTTTTTCAAAGAGTTCACTGCCTTGTCTATGCTAACAAAATTTTCATACATGTCTATCAAAGCATTTAGCCAAACAGTTCATTGCCTTGCTATTATGGCTAAAAGCCTAAAACAGGTGCTTTCGAACAAGCTATGGATGCTTAGAAAAAATCTGTCATAGCATAATAGTAAGCAATAGCATAGACAAGGGAATTCATTGTTTGAAAAAAATGCCTCAAAGAAATGTGGTCTCATGGTGGTGGAATGCCATGACAAGCAAATTGTTGTGGATTGTCATGGCATTCCCATCCTATGAATTCCCTTCTTTGAACGACCCTCAACAGTTCAAACTACCCTTGTCTATGCTACTACATTTCTCATACATGTTTACCAAAGCATTTTATCAAACAGTTCACTTCCTTGTTTCTATGGCTAAAAGCCTAAAATAGGTGCTTCCATAAAAGCTATGGATGCTTGTGGAAAAAATCTATCAAAGCATACTAATAAGCAATAGCATAGAAAAGGCAACAAACTGTTTGCAAAAAAACCTCAAAGAAATGTGGTCTCAATGGTGATGGAATGCCATGACAATCCATAGAAATTTTCTTGTCATGGCATTCGTCATGCCATCCCATCACCATGAGACCTCATTTCTTTGAGGCATTTTTTCAAAGAGTTCAACGCCACAATCTATGCTAACACATTTTCATACACATGTCTATCAAAGCATTTAGCCAAGCAGGTTCATTGCCTTGTTGCTATGGCTAAAATCTAAAATAGGCACTTTCAAATTAGTATGGATGCCTAGAAAAATCTATCCTTAGCATAATAGTAAAAGCAATAGCATAGACAAAGGGAATGGCTTGTTTGAAAAAATACCTCAAAGAAATGAGTCTCATGGTGGTGGAGATATACATGATAGTCTTGAGAGACACAAGCTCATGAGGATCATTTGAAGTCGAGGAGATGGCGGCGAGGGGTCTTAGGGCTATAAACCTTTCGAGGCATCAATTATAGCATTTTGAAGCCTATAATGGCATTTGGCATGGATGAGTGTAGCAGGAAGATCAAAAGTCTAAGGGTCACGATAAGGACCATAGGACCAAGTGAACTGTAAATGGAACAATGATGTTCTAGGAGTTTAAATAGGTATATGATGTTTTAATTAGGTTAAATAAGTTGAATGATGATATGTAATAGTTTTGGAAGCTTTATAGCTAATAGGAGTTAATAAATTGCAATGTTGGAAATTCAAATATTTGAAATCCAACTTTGGGTGGAAAAGTTAGTTTTAGGAGTTTTAATCACAATAATGTAATAAAATAAATTCTAATCAGTTGGGACAGTTGTAGGATGAGTCTATAAGCCTGGAGAAAGCATTTGTATGGAGGGTTGGCTGATATTGCAAGTGTTGTACAGACTGCTACAGAAAATCAATAAAAACTTCAATCTTTTTGCATTTTCTTGAGTTTTTTTGATGAATCTCTGATTCCTTTTGGTGTCATGCTCATTTGGATGGTTTAATAACTTTTATTTACATGGCTGTGGGATGGATATGTGTTATATTCTTTGGTATCCTCAAAAAGTACAGATTTTTCACTAGTTTTGAGAGTCTTCATGAATAAATGATCCATTTCATGGGAGAGTGTGACTGAAAACTTGTGAAATGGATCATATCTAACTTGTATTATACAAATCTAACAAGTTATTATGCAAGAAAGAGTGATTCTTGGGTGTACACCGAGTTTTAGCAAGGAAAAGGGCATGAAAATGGTGCCTAAAGTGTAGCAGCAGGAGATCTACCTTAATAAGGGGTATATTTCTGAGTTGAATGTGTTTAGATATGTTGATTTATTGGTGAAAAGTCCAAGATAAGGTTATGGAAGTGTTGGGAAAGCTAATTTTCAAGAGGCCCTAGTTTTGGAGTAATTTATTGAGGGTTTTGTGATTTAGGGTGTTGAGGGTGTCAAAGAAGACTAATACCTTGAAAATATTTGGTTAACACTGTTGAAAGTTTCATAGTCAAGGGATAAGTTTAGAGAGGGGTTGCTTTGAAAAATTAGGCTAATTAGGCCTTAAATTTGAGGAAACAGTAGATTTTGGTAGGTTTAATCCAGAACAAGTGCCATAAATGATTTGATATGTTGTGTATCATCATGAATCACATCTGAATCAATCATTATATTGAGGATTCCTGATGCAGGAGCATCCAGTGGTGTAAGGGCAATCTTGCATCACCCAAAAATAGTTAAATTTCAAGTTTCTCGATTTTTAGATGTTTTTACATTTTTGGATACCCTTTTCGTCATAATGAAATTCTAATTTCACGGTTTGTATTTTGGTTCTTGGGTTGAAAGATATTGCAATTTTAGTTTCCCAGTTGCACGAAAATCTTCGAGTTAGGTGGGCACTTAGAGCTTCGGATACATTTGAAACTTACCCAATTAACCTTAATTAAAACACGTTTCTTGACTTGAAGACCTTTCCAGCAGTTGAGCAGTTCTGGTCGAGTCTGGATCACAGAGTTATGGCCTTGATTGAAGCACATTCTAGAAGATACAGTTGCAAATGCTCTTTTGAAATTTGAACTTCATGTTGTAAATTTTCAGCGCCAAACCGCCTAAACTCAAATTGAATGTTGTTTTGGCTCCAAACTAATAAAGAGCTCTATTTATGGGCAGGTTTCTAATTTTTGGGTAACTTTTTGGGGACAAGCTCGCATATTGCGAAAGGGTTATTCGATAGCTTTCTGTAACTTGCATGTGTTGTAGAACTTGAGGATTTGAGATCCTCTACATGTAAGAAGCTCCATTTTCTGAATAATAAAATTTCTCTTGTTTGTGGGTTATTTTCTGTGTCTCGGGTTGTGCCCTCATCAATTCCTTTGGGGAAGTTGAGTGAAAATTCAAAAAACCATCGCTAGAAGCCTAGTTGGGCTGGAAGCCTAGTCGAGGGGCAAAAAGTGAGTTTTGTCTAAGATAGAGGTTTAGGGCTTTGAAACCATTGAAGACAATTTTTTTTGAGTTCCTTGAGATCACTCCAAGTGTTTGGGTCCATTAGGAAAGCATCTAAGTTATAAGTGCACTATTGAGGCTTATCTCCATCAGGGTGCTTGGAAGAGTGTTTGAGATTGCATCATTGTAATCCTTGAAACTTTGAGTTTTGACTAAAGTCCCATCCCTTCTGCATCACACGACAAGCAAATTTTTGTGGATTTTCATGGCATTCCATCACCATGAGACCACATTTCTTTGAGGCAATTTTTCAAACAATTTGTTGCCTTCTCTATGCTAATACATTTATCATACATGTTTACCAAAGCATTCTATCAAAAAGTTCGCTTCCTTGTTGCTATGGCTAAAATCCTAAAATAAGTGCTTCCAAAAAAGCTATGGATGTGGAAAAAATCTATCAAAGCATACTAATAAGCAATATAGAAAAGGCAGCAAACTATTTGAAAAAAATCCTCAAGAAATGTGGTCTCAATGGTGATGGAATGCCATGATCCCGCAACAATTTGCTGTCATGGCATTTGTCATGCCATTCCATCACCATGAGACCACATTTCTTTGAGGCATTTTTTCAAAGAGTTCACTGCCTTTCCTATGCTCTTATGAAAAGAATTTATTGAAATTTGAAATGCTCTTATAATGTCTACATCATAGGTGGTCATGATAAGGTTAAATTCAAATGAATAACTTGAAATTGCCTCATCAAGCTTCACACACACTTTTGTAATGGCTTAAAATCATAATTGAGATTTGTCAAGATCATCAAAATAAGGATGTTGCATTGCTTTTCTACTTGAGATTCTCTTGGATGGCTCATAAATCTGCATTTTATGCAAGGGGACACCAATCAATGTTTGCCTGGTTACATACAGATACACAAAGTAAAATAAGATGATAGCATTGGCATCAGCCAAACTGACATGGATACAAGTATAAATTAATAAGAACCATTGTGCATATGCTTAAAATTAATCAATGAATCATCTGGAGTGCGCTCTACTCTTTATTGTGTGTCAAGTATTGCCTCGTAGTCGGACCTCCGCGAACCTTCCACAAGGTCTTGTTCAAGGGTCACCCATATTCTTTGAAACGAACATTGGATGCCATGACAAGGTTAAAGTAATAAAGAATCTTACAATGCATGTCAAAGTCCTAAAACAACCAATGTTTAACACTCTTATGTGGGTACCTTCTAAGCCACGTTATAGTAACAACAACTAAGCCTATAGGTTATTCAATGTTTTCTCCATCTATAACTGGGGCTTCCAATTTTATTTTTTGCCTCAACACAATGAGCACAAGTAATAGTTTTGTACCCTCTTAGTTGTCTTCATCGCAATAATTATAAACATGCCCTACATTTATATGTGCGGCATATCTCTTGAAATTAGTCAACATTATGAATACAGTACAAAGTAAGATAACAATATGGAATTTCAAATACTAAGAAAGTAGATATATTACCTGGTTGAACTAGATTCGATACATGGTCAAGGGAAGTCGGTAGATGATTCCATCGCGTGTTAGTTCAATGCCATCACAGGAGGTATGTGAAGTGGGCTAAGATAACTTTTCAACCATTTGTCAATACTCCCCTAACTCACAATCATTCCAGGCTTGCATTGTACATGAAGAACAAAAGCATGCCATCTTACGTGTATCGATACTCCATGGACCTGCATTTGAGCTAAGGAAAGAGTGCAACTCACTCGATCATGTTACTGTACAACAATCCTCATATGGTGCAATGTTAGCATCATCCATCAACCAAAAAAATCTACGAATTGAAGATGTACCTTCATTACCTGGACCCATCGAACCATTACACCACTCGACGATTGATCTTGCATCTGTCAACTGTGCACTATCTTTATACTTTAACTCTTCTCATGCTAATGCTCTTTTCATGCAAGCTCCTGCACCGTCATGCTCCCCCTTTCCATGTACGACCTCACAAAATTTCCACATATGTTGAACACGTGTAGTGAGATGCATCCTGCACAACCAGTAGAACATGCGCGTGTTCTTGAACTGTGTTGCACAGTTATCTGACCATATTCTATGTCGATCATATGATATGCCCCCTCTAAGCCAAATGATTGTAGAACATCTAGAAGCAACCTTGCACGAACTTTGGAGAATGCGTGCGATCATCACTAATATAAAAGTGATACTCCCTCAATACCTTCCTTTCATCCTCTGTACTTTCAACTGCATGTATGAATGCTATGTGCACAAATATTGAAACCTGTGTGGAGTTGTAATACTGTGACTGCACCTCACGCTGTGGCTGTAGAGTATAGTTGTCTACAAATTCAACCACTAACACTATGCTACCAAGTTGAAAGGTTTCCTTGCATAGCTTGAATTGTGTGTCCAGCCATTGGGCTCTATGGGTATGCCTTGCATACTCATACACTAGATTCTCACAAAACATGGACATGAACTGATACACTGGAATCTTCTAAATAACCAGCTCACACCTTTTTGCTTCAGACCCATCTTTTGTAGCATATGCCACTGTTTTATACTTCCTGAACTCTACTAATTTTTGTCCTGCCTCATATGTGCTTTCCATATGTTGACATACTAGCATTCGTTGCAAGCCACCGCAACTCTCTCATGAACCATCCAAGCATGCTGTCCTATAGAATATTTTCCATCCTCTATTTCACATAAATTTTTTGATAAGAACTTTCTTCAAGATTTTGGTGGGGCTTCTATGCCACAATCATAAAGTATCGTTAGTATGCAAATGTAAACATATAGAATGATAAACATCATAATGGTTAGAGAATTCAATGTAATATGGTTTCTTTCTAACAAGTGAATAAGCGTGTGATTTTATCTTGACATAAAAGGTTTAATCGTTTCAAAATCTTAGAAATACTAATTTGAGACAAAATTTTGAAATTTATGAAAAAAATTGAGTTTGAGTTATTATCAAAAAATGCAAAAACTTTGGATGTGGCTCATGGTTTCACGACTACCGATTCTCCTTCTTCACGACATCCCTTTGATTCGGAGATGGCCTTGTATTATTCTTCCAATAATCTTCAATTAGTTTTCTCAATGCTTCAACAACTTTTTTATATTTGTTTGGCAGTCTCCCCGAGAATGCCCATAATTCATTTGAATCAGTGCCCTCAATTCTTTGCCGCCTTTGAACGACATTTGATAAATTTTTTCTACTAATTCCCATTTGTTCACTTGTCTTTTTAATGAGGCGAGATCTCTTTGTTTGATAGCTTACTAAAGTCGATGTAATGACACGTCGGGTGACATTACTATCCTTTGAGCGTGAGGTCTTACCCACACTATCATAAGCATCCATTAGATTCTTCACAATAGTGTTTTCACTTGATGCATTCGATGTTCTCAACCCAAGAGTCTTCATGATGTTTCTATGCTTTAAACCCCACATAATTTGAACAAATAGTTGACATCTTTCAGTCTCATTTAGCCTTTGAAAGAACATTTGCCAAATCTGCTCGTATATCTTCTACAAGTGCGTTCTGGAATCTTACCTTCCATGTGTTGCAAAATATCCTCATCAATATTAATCAAAAAATTTGGCTTTCTACACAAAATTCTGGGTGGTGTTCTCTTAGGTACATACATCTCAACATTTCCTGAGAGTTAGGGGGAATTGGGGCTCAAAAGATTATACCTGCAACCACGATCGAGGTGGAATAGAGACATACCTTAGCGAGGGTTCATGTGGGGATGATGGCATACCTTCTTCATCAAATCTGAGTGATGATGTATCTCAACTTCAAATGTGGTGGATGGTGTCCAACCATACTCACTTTCGGTAGATGGTGTCCCTCCATATTCACTTGTGCTTAATGGTGTCCTTAGGTATCACTTCGCGGTGGGTATTCTCCACTTTATGGTATCTGCATCTCCCCTAGCATGACTCTTTCGCATTTGTGCCCTTTGTGCTGCCAATTTCTTCTCTTTTTGATAGTTGAGGTTCCTCTTCAACTGGCTTGTTTTCATCAATCGTTCCCAATTTCTACTTTTCATGAAATTCCCTCATCCATTTTTTCTCTTTATCTTTGATGGCTTGGAGCTGATCATCTGTTAGATTTTTCCTTTTAACAGTTCGTTTCTTTGGCATGACGAATAATTTTACCTGTGCAAAAAGTGCTAAGTTGTCAAATTAACTAATTGAAAGCTTTGGAAGCATAACTCAATGAAAGCTTTGGAAGCATACACAAATAAAGTCAATGAAAGTTGGTTTGTATAACTATTTGACAAAATAACTCAATGATAGCTTTGGAAACATACACAAAGAAAGTCAATTGTTAAATTTAACAAAATGCCTCAAAGAGATGTGGTTTAAAAATGCAATAGGAAAGTGTATCGAATTGTGTGATTTAAAATGTCCGTTGACAATGTAAGGTTGTAACATGACAAACTGGTGCAGGAGCACCTAGGTCATGAAATTCCTTCAAAAGGCTAATTTGTTCAATTTGTAATGTTCAAGTAAATATGATGAGTGAAGGTCATTAAATGATGAATTTCAATGTATTTGCACCATGAAATAGGTCACTAGGTGATATTATTGAAAATTTGCTTTTTATAACAAAAGTTCTCAATTATTGTAAAAATGTAAAATTGCACAAAAGTAGGAAGGTGAAGAGTCTTTTTTGTGGAAGGGCAAGGATGGATTGATGAAGATGAAGAGGTAGTTGTTTCAACTGATTTAGACACCTTTAAAAAGAATTGTAAGCTCGAGAAAGGAAGATCTTGTATCCCAAAAATCCATAAAAATTAATAAAAAAACCTTTGCTCAGTTATTTTGGAAACCTTTTCTATTTTTGTTTTTAGGTTGCATAGTGATTCAAGAATGTTCTAAGATTTGATTCTTGTCAGAGAAAGAGACTTCTTTCATTCTTGAAAGTTGTAGGAATTGTAATTCAAATAATCAATCTAATTTGAACTTAGTTTCCTAAGACTCAGTCTGTGGTTTCCTTAGAATTGTTTAGAGAGTCTAAAAAGTGATTCTTAACCATTCCACCGATGTAGGGCTAGTAGGTCGGTGGAATGGATCATATTTAGTGTCTTTTCAATGTGAAGATGTGTCTGGCAGGGGTAAATAGAAATAAGAAGTTGGGATATTGTTGCATGAAAAAAATTATGAATTTTCTCATTAAAAAAATGGTGTTTTCAAGTAGGGTTTGAGGAAACAACATGTAGAGGAGCTTAGAAATGATTTCAAAATAATTTGCAGACATAATGAAGCATGTTTCAATTGTTGGGTAGAGTAGTAGAGGCTTTGCAAATGTTTCATTAAAGAAACCCTCATGGTTGGTGTGTTTTCACCCTATAATCAAATGTTTACTGATTTTGTGTATTGATGGGTGTTTCCCATCTTGAAACTTGTTTATTTGTGAGTTTCTACACATGGCCTAAGACTGTTTGTAGGTTTGGTGGATTAGTGAGTAGTTCTATGATGACTTGCTTTGATAAATTGACCTATTTAAGGAAAAACTTTTACTAGTATTAGACAACATATTTAGTTTCTACTTGTTTTGTAAGAAAATAAGTGTAAAATTTTTATAGTATGTGAAAGTTTCAAAATAGAACTTGAATTCTATTGCAGGTTATAGTACGACATGATAGAAAAAGGAATCACCGATTAGATGGAATGTTGGCCTCCTAGAGATATTGGCATTGTTTGCTAAAATAGAATATGTATAAGCAGAAAGGAATGTTGTTAAGTGCTTGGGAGCAATCTCATTTGTGGAACCACAGTTGTTTCTATGCTTGGTAATGTTTTGAAGGTAGATTGTGTAAGATTTGATGATTTGGGAATATGTTTCCAATATATGGCAATGGTTTCTTGAATGCAAAGTAGTCAGAGTGTGTCTATACTGATATATTGGAATATTACAATCAAAACATGATGAAATTGGTATCTTAAAGGTCTGGTGATAGTGTTAAACTAATGCTGCTTGTTGTTGTTACAAATGGTGTTTAAGTTAAGATAGGATGATGGATGCTTGTTGATGCTTAAGAATGCCTAAGTAAATGCATTTGGGATAGCGTTTGATTAGGGTCTAGGAACAAAGAGTGTTTGATTATTTTTTCCTTGAAGGTGAGTTAAGGTTGTTGTATTGTTTATGACAAGAGCAAAGTTGAAAGTTGATTCTAAAAATGGTTTGCTAGATGGAGATGGTGAATTGGCTACTGATAGCCTTATAACTTGAAATGAAATAAATGGATTTTGGTTGAATGAAAAGTAGTTTTGGATGAATTTGACAAAGTTTGTATAAATTGATCTTTTACTCTTTATTGATTTGGGAAGGAATTTCCCTAAAGAAATGATGTTGTTAAGTGGCTTGGCAATTTGATATTGCATCACAAACAAACAATTTGATCAACATGGAATAAGCTAAACAACAAAAATGAAAGCAAGCCATAATAGAATGAAAATGTACAAGATTTCACATACCTAAAAAGCAAAGTTTCAAATAGAGGAGTTCTACCCAATTATGCAGCCTTTGCTTCATCCTCAAACTCCTCAAAAATTTGACTTCTTTAAAGCTGTTCCCCTCCAAATTTCAATTGTATATCAATTATCACTATAATTCAAACTTGAATTGATATTATATGCCTCTCAACGTGAAAACTCTGCTATTTCATGCAAAGGTGATGGAAAGAACATTCACAAGGTGATGGAATCTCAAAATAATGCATGCACACTTCACTCAATCACCAAAAAGCTACTTTTTGTCGGAGCACGTGCAAAACCAGGAGAATATGCAGAATGTGGGCCGACATCATGGGTATATTGTGATTTTTTACCGTTTTAGTGATAACGCGAGGGCATTATTTAATCCTAAACGAACATATCTCTACTAGTTAGTAACGCACTCATGCTACGATAACCATGTCAAGCTGTGCTGGCATATCAGTGAGACACTGTCTATGTCTCCCTGATGCCAACACAGTCAACATTCGATATCGCCAAGAGTCCTTACAATCGACAAGAGGTTATATCGAGTTCACCCGTTGCATCGACTTCAGTTTTCTCTTCGGCAAGACTATCGCTCTCGCCAGGACCTCATGACGAGCCTTCATGTTAATCTGTGTGCATCCACCAGTCGGCGAGACTCATTGCTTTCGCTAGGACTTCATACCGAGGTTCAAAAGTCACATAGACAATAGAACTTACATCGGTGAGACTATCGTCTTTCGCCAAGAGATTTTACCGAGGTTCAAAGAGTTTCTCCGAAGTGATCAGCAGTCGGCAAGACTTTCGTTCGTCGCTGAGACTTCACACTGAGACCCCTTTAGTTACATCAAGCATCAAACGGTTGGCAAGACTTCACACATCGGTAAGACTTCTTACCGAGCCATCACATGTTACTCCGAGGACACCAAGCAAATGCTATCAGTGAGATATACCACTCTTCACTGAGAGTTCTTATAGAGTTCTCCAAGTTACCTCGAGACCACCGTTTGCCAAGAGTTATACCGAAGACCCCTCATCATCGGTGAGACTCTCCATCGGCTGCTGAGACTTCATACCAAAGTCATTGTGTCACCGCGAAGACTCCAAGATTTTCCCCATCGGTGAGCCGTTTCTTCATCGTTGAGGCTTCTTCCTGAACTAAGCCTTTTGGCCAAGGGTCT
>VDFB02005370.1:0-16033 GCA_007258455.2 Sequoia sempervirens
CTTAAATCCCTTTCATTTTTTTTGATTTGTTTTTTTTAATTTAGATTGGTATGTAATTTAAAATCTTTAATCTTTATTAAGATTTTTTTAATTAAAATTGGTATATATAAATTTATTAATATAGTTTAAAATGTTTGTTAAATGTTATTAATTATATATATATATATATATATACACGCACAGTTCAGACAGAAAGGTATATATATATAGGCAATTATTTTATGATTCTTATTTATAGATATATATATATATTTATTTTGATTAGTCAATTTAATTTATTGTATTTTATAACAAAAGATATAACATATGATTAATAACAGAGTAAATGAATAAATATATAAATTGTGTGTACCTGTTGCATAAGTATGAGTAAATATTTTGAGTAGAATATTAAATATGAAAATATTGTAGGTATTTATAATTATTTTGTTTGGTATTATTTTATTATGTTTAAGAAAATAGTGTAATCGGTGTATTCTATTGAAAATGATTAAAAGTGCTTATGTCTGGGTATTTATATATTTCTTTTTAAGGTATTAATTTATTATTTGATTCAGTTGAACAAATATTTTAAACAGAAAATAAGTTTAACTCGTTGTTGCGAACTACATCGAGGCAAATGTATTGGTTATGATTAAGACTTTGAACCTTTTAATGATTAGTTTTGGGTGTTTTAATCTAAATATCTGTTTGGGAATATTAGGTTGTATGACTTATTTGGGATAAAATTTAAATAATAGTGTAAAATTATTTTATTGTAAAATAGTTATGGTAAATTTGGTCGTGGAAACTGAGTGCATGTAATAGATGAAAAGTAGATTGTTTGTTTTGATGAAATTTATTATCTTTGAGAAATTAAAGAAAGTAAATTAGTTAAGTTGTCAATAATTTTATTGTTCTTTGTTTTCGACTCTATGTCGAGTAAAATAGAGATTTTATACGTGATTGGTCGAATCGTCTTCTCGAGTTAGATAATTGTGTGATCTTGTTATTGTCTTCTATTTATTGTTATTGACCTTTATCTTGTGATGTGGGATCTCTGTTGTGTTTTGAACCTCTGTGGATTATTGTAAATCTTGGTCTTCTCCAGAGGCATGTCTTATATCTTTGATGTTTATACTTGTATCTTTGCGATTAGAGTATTACATGCTTTTGAGCTTTATTATTTGGAATGGTTGTACGTGGTTGTAGTCGTTGTGATTGCGATTTATAGCGAGATGGATTTGCCTCGTATATTCTTGTGTTGAGTTTTATGCTTTAAATGTTATCCTCGTTTGGTTATACTTTTGGAAATTGATACTGGATGATTTATGTTAGGAAGGGTTGAACGGTTTGTTAAGACTTTTGGTTATGAGATATCGCGAGAGGGTTAATGCCTCGCATGAGCTTGTTTTTGAGTATTATGTTTTATATGTTTTAGTTCAACCATTGCCTAGTTTTGATTCATGTTAGGGGTCATAGGGAGAGTGGCTCTTCGTGGGCGCCAGCGCCTCAGGATGAGGAAGGGCTCAGGATAACCCACGAATGAGTAAGCTAAACAAGTAATAACCTAAACAATAGATTCAGGGGGTTGGGTAGTTTAAAAACACAAGATAATAAAACATTGGATTCCTCGGCTATGCATTAGGGCTACCTTAGACTAGTGATAGACTGAGAAGGCCGTGGTCAGCATAGTCATAGTCTCGTCTTCACGAGAGACTATTGGCTCCGCATCAGCTACCCTATGGTGCTGGCGCCTCAGTTAGGAGGAAGGGCCAGGAGATCCATAGATGGGTGCCGGCGCCTCAGTTGGAGGAAGGGCCAGGAGAATCCCATGAGAGCTATGCGATGACACTCTCCACTAGACATCCTTCTTCTTGGTTCTTGTCGCCTCTGGATATGGTTATATTTATGTTATTTTTGAGGGTTAGGGAATCCATAGATAGGTGTCGGCGCCTTAGTTGGAGGAAGTGCCAGGGGATCCCATGAAAGCTATGTGATGACCCTCTCCACTTGACACCCTTGTGCTTTGCTTGTAGTTGCTTCTGGATATTCTAATCTCATTTTGTTCTGATTTTAGGGCTAGGAGATCCATAGTTGGGTGTCGGCGCCTCGGTTGGAGGAAGTGCCAGGGGATCCCATGAGAGCTATACGATGATCCTTCCCACTTGACAACCGTTTGACTTGTTTCTTGTTGCCTATGGAGTTGTGTATGGAATTGTTGTTTTAGATTGATTATGGAAGCATGTTCTTTTATTGGTTTTGATTTATTTGGAAATGTATTTTGGGTGTTGGTTCGGTTCTTCGGGATGTTATCTCCTTATGATGCGTTTTGAGTTCTTGTGAATGTGGTTCATGTTTGTTAATTGGCAGTACTTCATGTTATTGTGATGAGTTTCTTAGTTTAAACTCGTTATGTGATTTGTGAACGTTGTTGGTTGTTCATTGTATACTTTGAGTTGTACTTGTTTAGTATCATGTTGTTGTTGAGTCGGTTTGACATTCATGGTCGGGTTCACTTCCTCGCCACCTCTGAGCACGGGGGGTGAGTTACTTGTAATTCACATGGTTGGGTGGAACGTGCTCCGCACCCGTTGGGTTCCCCATCAACATCTTGTCTTTCCAGCTTTCCGCAGTGGAGTTGTACCAGTGATCACTTGTATTTCATATTTCATTATTCTTGTATCAATCCCCATGTTGGGAAGTTCAATGTAATTCATTTATCAAAGAAAATTGTAATATTATATGAATGATGTAATAGTTAGTTCTTTTTGTAACTCTATTAAGAGATTTATCATGGATGTATTATGTGATGTTTATTGTTCTCGCATCATGGTTATCGGATGTATCATTGTTTATGGTTATTATAAAATGAATGGTTATGTTGTAATCTTTATCTTTATTTATATTTAGTTGTTGTGATGTAACCTGTGCGAGAACTAGTGTGCTAATGTTATATAATATGTTAAGTGGTTATGGTTTAATGTTATTACATGTTTACTTTTAATTATTAAAAAAAAAAAATTGTTAGCTTTGTGTGTGTTCTCTGGGGTTTGCGGCGGAAGCGTTATAGGGTGTTATGACAATACTTGGAGTGAAGTAAAAATGATTAATAGAAGCCAGAGTATGGACAGATAAAGATTTTATGACATCAAGAAGAATTGAGTGTTAAAGGACAAAGGTTATCAATGTTGAGAAATATTGTATAAACCTTAGCAAAATCCTCAATGATAGTAAGAGAAGTTAATATGAAAAAAATCAGTCATAAATGACATTGGAGAGCTAGAAGGAAGTACAAATAGGGACAAAGTTTTTATTAAAGGTTATTACATTAGTATAAGTTAACTAAAAATACTAAGATCTTAATCAATCATAAAAAATGGCATAGAAGATGACAATGTAGCATCAAATTTAAAACCACTACTATAATTCCTTGAGATTAAAAGTCCACTATTATTTCATGCTAGCCCTGTAAAAATGTTGTGGAAGATAGTTAAGAGACTTTATTTATGGGTCCATCACCATTAAAAGGGACATTGATCAAAATTTTTGTAGTGTTAAAGGATAGTCTCATATCATAGAAGACATTGATAGTAATATCATAAGAAAATGTAAAAGAAGTAATGACTAGATAAAAATAGGAAAATGAAAAATAAATTTATATGATAATAGTGAACAAAAGATTGAATATATTACCAAAGGTGAAAAAGGAAGTATAGTGATCCTTTTGATTGAATAAGATATGATAGTGAAAGAAAATAGAGATAGTATTATATATATACAAAGAAACAATCATACATAAGAAACAATAAAGAATTTTGTTAAGGGATAAAGTACCACTCTATTATGGAGTAGAATAGTGAAATGGTAGCTAAAAAAGAGAATAATGATTTGGAAAAGTTATATTTACATGCATGAGACCATGAACATGAGAAAAGAATTCCAAAGTGGAAAAAGACAAGAATGGTGTGGAAGAGATAGTATTAGAAAAGTCACATTGAAGAAGAGGTAACCTAAGAAGATAGTCATAATTGATAAACCTCATAGGTGACATTTATAAATGCATAAAAATATAATAGTGATAGTCTCTATGAGAGAATGATCAAAAAATAAGTAGAAGATATGCCATGTAAATCAATTGTTTGTAAAACCTTTGATACAAATCTATCAAGGAATCCTTATGAAGCCTAGGGGGTTTCTTTCATGAGAGACTAAAATGTAAATGTCAAACACATTTATCTACATAGTATGAAAATGTATAATGGTGTCAAATGTTGATATTTATGAATATTACAATGTAATAATATGAAAATTACAAGAATGAACATTGCTATAGAATCAAGGAGCTTACATGATAGTACTAAAGGAAAAAGTTTAGAACTTGTTTCCCATGATAAAAATGAAGTTATAGCTTTGGAATGAAAGTTGAAAGAACATAAAGAATGAGTGACAATTATCAACATAAATAAGTTTTAAGATCCCCAAGGTTTCTCCTTCATCCTCCAAGGGAATTTAATCATTCTTGGAAGGAATTTTCCACATGCCCTATGGGTATGGAATAAGGATTTATGGGTAGTTGCAAGGATATATTGACATTTTAATAAGGTGGACAACAATTGAAGACATGAAGGGTAATTTTTGTTAGTTGAAAAATATCTGGAGATAATATAGGGTAGTTTGACCAAGTTTTGGAGCATCTCTACACATGTAGGAGATACACATTGATAGATAAGGTCAAAACAACAAGGAGAGAATATAGTGTAGTTAGATAAGGTCAAAACAACAAGTTTTCTTCCTTTAAATAGCATCTTGGAGCACTTTATAGAGCTAAAAGATAGGGATAATATTTTTGGACACTCAAGAAGGTTTGACCCAACAAAACTAATGTAAATACACGTCTTTCATCCCTCAAAAAAAGTTCATAATATATAGAAGGCTATTGAGAAGCTTAAAAGTCTAGGCTTAAGAGTAGATATTCATCTACTTCTAGCTTCTCTTAGCAATGAATTATAACTTATTGAAATTTATTTCTAATGATACCTAAAAATTTTTAGTTCCTTGCTTTAGTTTCATGTTTTTATCTTATTTATGATAAATTTGAAAAAAAATTCTAAACCTTTCTATATACTTTAAGTATTTAAAAAGCATTGAAGATGATATGTAATATTAATGAATGAGTGTGTCATATTTTAAGGTCTATGGGATTTAGTAGAATTTAATAATTAATTATAGTTATTAATAATAAAAAATGGCTTAAGTATAAGACTAACCCCTATAGTAAAGAACTTGTTAACCCACAACTAAAGGATTCTTAACTTGTAGTAGAAGGATGTTTGTTCAACATAACTAGATGAGGTGATTAACTAAAACACGTGTATTTCTCAAAGATGACGTGGGTGATGGTTTGAGGACATAAACATGAATATTCATGTGTCATTCTATCTCTTCAATATGTTGTGGGAGGAAGAAGAGACCCATTGTAATAGGGGTATAACAATTTAGAATAAAGAATACCCTATTAGGCATGGTTTCTAGTTATAATAGTCTTCTTAATTGATGTAGAGTCCTTATTAGACTCTTACACTCTTACTTCCACTTGTTATTTTTTGTTAAGCTAATACCTGGTCCTCTTCCTAAATTTTTGGAAGAGTTGAGTGTTGCTCATAGTTTATTTTTAGTTTTGGAATAAGAGGAATCTCAAAGAACCAATATATAGGGATGATCTTTTGAGAGATCTAATATTTAGATATTTGCATGAAATAGATTAAGACTTGTTATACTCTGTTATGAAGTTTTTGTGTATGTTCAAATTACAATAAAGAAGGATACTTTATGCACCATAGAAAAATGAACCCTTCTAATTTTCATGGTCTTGTAGGCCTCTTTTCACAATGTTTGATCTATTTTTCTTTCATTTATTGATGTGATATGGCTTGAACATGCACATTTAGGTCCTTAAAATTCAAATAATTGCATCTTGTGAAGGCATTGTGAAGTGTTGTAAAACATTTCTACACTTTTCTAGACTCTATTCATTACAATTCACCTAAAAATAACCTTTTCATCACTTATCAAGTCCTATGTTTAAGTGTTGTAAAGTATTGTAATAGGATTTCATGCTTTTCTAGGCATAATTTCACTATTTGCACCTTTCTTATGCTTTATTTGACCCCTTTATTCCCTTATAAGGATTAATTAAGTGTATTTTTTAATGTAAACCTAAAAAATAGCATTAAATGTGACTTAATTCCTGACACCCACTTTCAAGCCTAAGGTGGGACCCATTTGCCATGGGTGGCGAATACGTATCTCTTGGCTCAAAATTCAAAATATTTCAATTTTTCTTTTGGTTTTTTATTCAAAATTAGTTGATGTTTGCCTGTGATGAGGTATCATTAGGTTAATAAGGCACAAGTGTGTATAAATAAGTGTTTTTACATCCATTTTAACCCCCAAATCATCAAGTTCACCTATTCACAATTCATTCAAGAATTCAAGAAATTTGCACCATTGAATCAAACATCAATCAAGCATTCAAGAGTAGCCATTGACATATCTTCAGATTTTCTTCAACAAAGGTTTTGTAAGTTGATAGAATTTTCATGTAACTATTTGTTTATCATTCTGCTTCATTTCATTCTTTCATTAAGGGTTTGATAACCAAAGTGGGATTTGACCAAGACAAATCCCTATAACCTAACCTTAAACTTTTTTCCCCTTTTACATGCGTGTTTGAAGACTCATGTATGTAGAATTGACAAGTGTTTAGGTGTTGAAAGGTGGTCAACAAGTCAATAAAGTGTTTCAAGTCATCTACATTTTATTTCAAGCTTGGAGAAGACATTCTATTCATTCTCTATAGATTTGACTTCAACAACTTGACAAGTAGACAACCTTAGATCTGGTGCTACAGAATTGTCCCCTAATTTCTCAAAATTTTGGGAGAGGAATGATTCACCATTAGTGGAAAATGAGTCCCACCTTATTGTTGGAAATCTAGATTCTGTTAGATTTTGGATCTCGACACTTAGAAACTAACTTCTAATAGTTTTCATCAGAAGCAAGACTGATTCGCCATTAGTGGTGAATGAGTCCCACTGGTGATTTTTTGTGATTTCATACAACATTCAAAAGATTCTAGATTCTCCAATCTCTTCCCAGGTGCACCTTGATTTAGCCCTTTTCTCTTCTATTTTGAATTTGTTCATTCATAGTTCATTGTTTACAAACATCACTATGTTTTCCAACATTGCATAAATCTTAGGTTTTACATACATAATTAGTCAATTAGTTCATATATTTGCACTTATATCATTCCATTTAGTTCAAATAACATCATACATTGCATAGTTTGAGTGAACCTAGCCAAATTTTTGGCCCTAATTTCTCCTTTTAGGTGAAAAACCCTAGAAGTGCTAGAAAGGATTTGGGTGCCAAAAATCTATGGTTCATTTTGGTGAACCTGAATATTGAACACTTAACATTTCCAATTTAAATTGCATATTGCATCCTATAATTCATTTGTATAAAAATTCAATTAGACTATTATTCTTTTTGTATCCTAGGGTTTCTTAACTTGCATTAGTGAAAGAATCATTTAGATTTCATTTTTGCATTGCATATCATTGAAAAAACTAAAAATTTGCATCTACATTCTTAATTGGCAATTGAAAAGCATTAGAATCACATTAATGTTTTAGAAAAATAAAAAAAATAATCTCATAGTTGGACTTATTCGCCATCCTGGGTGAATCAGTCCACCTGCACATTTCAAATTACATTTTTAGACATTTTATAGCATTTTTCTATATTTTTGTTCTTTGTAGTTACTTCTCTATTTTAGTTAGCATAATTTCTATTTTTTGCATTTTTCGCTCCTAAATTACCTTGTATTTATAGTCACCTCGCCTTTTGTGGTACTTGTATGAGTGTTTGGTACCCCATTGATAATACTTTAGTGAGACGAAGTTCTAGACTCATGGCTTCCTGTGATGGCACTTTCATTGTGGACCTTGGGATCTCAAGAGCTCCTACTGCTAGTATGGAAAATGATGCATTAGGCATGGAAAATAACACTTCTATACCTTCACCTTTTCATCCAATGAATGTTGACACAAAAAAATTCCATCCCACAAGAAAAGGTCATTAATACTCATGAGGATTTTGTACACTTACAAAAAGACTCGTCCCTTGAAAACATTTCCATTGCTACCATACTAGCCATAGAAAACCTTCATCATTTGTTTGAAAGTGATGATGGCTTACAAGTTATGAGAATAATTTCTAAGATTTACAATAAACATGCCTCTTCCAATTCTCAATTGGAAAACATAGTGGCAAGCCAAGGAAGACCTCACATTCATCCTCCTTCAACCATAGAATATATACCAACTTATACCACTCCCCAGCTTAGTCATGTGGCTCCTTTCACAATTCCAACTAGCATTTCTAGTTCTATTATGGCATCACAAATCCCCTCTTCCACTTTCACCCCTCTTAGTGTCCCTTTTACTTCCCCTTACATTACATACACTCCATCTCCATTCTCCCTTCCACCTCATACCAATTACACTCATCCCATCATTACCTAGATCCTTAGTACCATTTCATCCATGCAAAAAAAAATTCCACCATTAGCCAAGGTAAAAACACTCCAACTACATATCATGTTCATAGTAGCCCCTTATCCTTAGAAATATTACTTACCCTGATGCCACAAGGGATAAAATTGCCTAGGTTTGAGAAATACGAATGTAAAGGAGACCCTATTAACCATATTAATGCTTATATAGATTTATGCAATGATTTTTTCCTTAATGATAAAATCTTAGCCAAATGTTTTCCTAGGACCCTAAAAGATACTACATTAGAGTGGTTTTCAAACCTACCTAACCATTCCATTCAATCATTTAACGACCTTGTAGATGCCTTCATAATTCACTTCCAAGTTCATATGACTTGTAAAAATACAATGGCTAACCTAATGCATTGTAGAAAACATGCCGATGAAAAAGTAACTGACTTCATTTCATGTTATCAGTCATTGTATGCTCAAGTTGATGTCAAAATTCCTGATTCACATCTATAGAAGATGTTTATTGAAAACTTGCACACAAACCTTTAGGATAAGTTGACTATGATGAAATTCCATTTGTTCATTCACTTATGGACAACCCTATGTGAATATCATAAATTGGTTTCAAGTCTTGATTCAAAGTATACTTCTAATTGAGCTAAGAAGTCTGAGAAAAATAATCAAACCAACACACAAAACTTTCGCAAACCAAATAGAGGATTTTTTTAGTTGAATCCACCTCAACCAAAAACCAAACCTATTCCAAGTCAAGTGTCAATTGTTAAAGCAATAGTGCCTTATACCTATGGGGATCTGAAGAGACAATTTACTCCCTTACTTGATACCCTCCACAGTACAATGAACCAATTGCTCTAGCAAAAAATGATCACCTTGCCTACTGTCAAACCCCTTGATACCACCAAACCTTTACCACCCACCTTTAAACAAAATGATTATTTCCATTTTCATCACCAAAATGGCCATGACACTTAACAATGTAAGCATCTCAAAAATTTAGTCCAAGACCTCATTGATTTGGGTTGTTTTTCCATTGTGAGTGTTAATGATCAAGGCAATAAGTCTGTTGCACCCCCTAACCAAAATTTACAAATCTTTACCTACCCCATGCCTAAACACAATATTTCATTTGTCAAGGCTAGTGAACCTTTGAAAACTCATGTAATGAATGTTGATACAAATAGTAAACAACATGATATAACTCTGAATGTTACCCAAGTTAATCCTATGGATAAACTTGTGGGTGTGATAGATGTTATCCCTCATAAGGGCCCAACTAACAAAACTCTTGATATCAATTTTTATTCTAAATATATACTTCAAAAACTTCTTGATGTTCCTCTTTACATAGCCTATAGAATCTATGATAAGCCCAACAATGGGATATTAATAGATCCCTCCTATGGTGAGAATGTGATAATAGAAGAGTTTCTAGTACTACATGAGCTATATCAAGATGAGTATAATAAATGAACTGTGTGGATTAAAAAACATACTAGTTTTGCATGCCCTATGATTGGATTAATCATACTTCCCTTACAAATAGGACCAAAGTTTTTTTAGGTAACATTTTCTATCATTCCACAATTAGATCATTTTTGTTTGTAGCTAGGCCACCCTTGGCTTTGGTCAATGCAAGAGGTCCCTTCAATTATTCACAAATGTTTGAAGTTTCCATGTGGAATTGAAATATTTACCATAGACCATAGTGGCTTTAATCTGTTATCCTCCAAAGGTAATTTTTCCTTAGAAGCCTTCTGGCCTAAACCTATGGAACCCATCACCCCTCAAAAGGACTTCTTTTTCATTACCTGTCAAAAGTTAAAATCCAAATGAATAGTTGAGTTGTCTCTTTGTAACATGTCCCCATCCACTTCCACTCCTATCATAGATGAAAGCATGTTTCATCATGTGTCCAACATTGAGCAAACCATACAACCACCCTTAGACACTTCCCTGTCATCATTTAAATGACCAATGGAAAATGAAACAAATCATGGCATACCTAACCACATTAAAAATGTGCATAAAGCTAAAGAGAAAGTGATTGACCTGTCTTCAATTTCTTCCATTCTTCCCCCTTTGGAAGAAAAGGAGCCTATGATGGATCAATCTACTTTTACATCTCAACAAATTAAAAATAAAATTAGACACAACCATAGTGCTAGAGAGCATAACTATTGTCATCACTTCCTTGCTTGTCAGTCCCAAATAGAAGAGAATAAAGAAAACCAACCTCCAACTTTGACAGAAGCAATATATGATCACCCTCATTCTCTTGACCTTCCACTAGATAGCACAATCTAACCCTCACAATAACATGAACAAATCCAATAGCCACAACTTTTAATACATCCTTCCTTGGAAATAACCCTTCATCCTCCTAATGTAATCAATCTTGATGATGATGATGATGAGGTGATTGCAAAAATAGATGAAGTATATAATGATCTAAAATATTTATTTTCATCTACCATGAGCTTAAATGATAAATATTCTCAACCAAGTGAGGAACTTGGTACATCTCCTAGTTCAGCACTTGCAGTTCTTCCTTTGGATAATCAACTGCCCTCTCAATACACTAAGCATGATTGGGAGGTAGATGACTTGTTAGATGGTTTAATTGCATTTTCCTTACTAGAATTTTACAATTTTCTTTATTATTTCTATTTCTATTGTATGTGTGTATGATGTTCCCCCATATCATGGATTTGATGTTTTCTCTCTCATTGTACACTTCTTCTATTCATACCTTTATTCCTCTTCATGTCATGCATTTCCTTTTTCTCTTTTGTTTTTTGTTTTCCATTTGGGGATGATGCAAAGCATTGATATGCTCTATGTCTCTTCCATGTTGACCCAAAAGGTCCTTTCTTTTTCATTTTTGTTTTGTGTTCTCCTTTTGGGGGTGATACAAAGCATTGAGATTCCCTATGCCTCTTCCATGTCAAGGCCTAGTTGGTCCCTTTCCCTTTTTACTTTGTATTTTTCTTGTGTTTTCCTTTTGGGGATGATGCAAGGAATTGAGACTGAAATATCTCCTTTATGTTGAACCAAAAGATTTTTCTTTTCATTTTCTTTTAGCTTTTGTTTCCTTTTGGGGAAGATGCAAAGCATTGAAACCACAATGTCTCTTCCATGTTGACCCAAAACAAACCTTTTTTTCCTTTTGTTTTCACTCTATTTGTTTCATTCTTCTAGTTCTATGTGCTTTAGGGGATGATGGTATTTATGAGCTATTTCACAAAAACCTTGCAACAACGAACATACTAACCCAAAATCCATAGATCCCTTATGTGTTTGTTGTTCTCTTTTATGGGTGAAAATCCCTTTTCTTTTGTTTTCATTTACATGAAGCAACCTAACTCTAAAACATATGACTTGGAAGAGGGATTTTTGAGTTGGCTCTCATGTCTTCTTTTTTTGCTATTTGGATCTTCTTTCCTTCACTACTTTAAAGTAATTTATCATAGAACGATGTGTACAAATTCATTTAAAGTTGGGGGCATACATTACCATCATTTCATTTTTGCATTTTTGGTTCTTAGTGTAGCGTTGTCATTCATATGATGCATTTTTCACTTTGTGGATGACATTGCGTATGATGTCCTTCAAAAGTGTGATCTATCTTAGCATATTACATTTCTCTTAGTTGCTTGATGCAACACACTACATCCCTTACGTTTTGAATATTTTATTCTTTGATCGGTCATCTCTTGGAGACATTAGACATAATGTTCCCTAAGTGGTAGACCTTGCACAAACTTAACAAAACTCCTTTGAACTTCCTTTCCATTTTTACATTTTTACATTTTACATTTTTGCTACCTTGCATAATGCAACTTGCATGCTTGTGGTACCTTGCTTTTTGTTCATGAGTTATAAGCATACAAAGCTTTTCTTTTCTCATGAAGCACAAACCAAAATTTTCCTTTGTGGCACCTTGTTAAAGTTATCGGGAGGTATAACTTTGATGTGGTTGAGTAGGAAGCCCATCTAGCGACATGAATTTCCCCATAGCAACCTTTGTGTTTGTGAGTGCAAACCAACTAGTGTATGTATCTTATCTTTTTGGGTCTTCTCACCTAGTGGACCACCATGAGTTCTATCACCCTAGAGTGAGTATGCATTTTTTTTTTCAAACAAACAACCTAGATCTAATCCACAACTAGTTGGACGAACAATTGAAGCTTCATTCTATCCCTTCATTTCAACATTTGTGTTCTTTTTATCTTATGTTTAGTTTTCCACATGGGATCTTCATCTTGGGGGCTTGATCATCCCTCTTGATCATTGTTATTCCATCTTGCTAACATAAGTGCATTAGAACCCTCCTCTTGATATGCATGGCTACTTTAGTGTGAGTTTGAAGCAAGTTCATCCTCTCACTAAAGTGGGGGCTAAATGCAGTATAGAAAAATGGCCCCTTGTTATTTTCTTGGTCTTTTAGGCCTTTCTTCACAATGTTTGGTCTATTTTACTTTGATTTATCGATGTGATATGGCTTGAACATGCACATTTAGGTCCTTAAAATTCAAATAATGACATCTTGTGAAGGTGAACTATGAAGCTTTGTAAAAAATTTCCACACTTTTCTATACTCTATTCAATTCAATTCACCTAAAAATAACCTTTTCATCACTTATCAAGTCCTATTTTGAAGTGTTGCTTTTCTAGGCATTATTTCACTATTTACACCTTTCTTATGCTTTATTTGACCCCTTTATTCCCTTATAAGGCTTAATTAAGTGTATTTTTGAATGTAAATCTAACAAATAACATTAAATGTGACTTAATTCCTGACACCCACTTTCAAGCCTAACGTGGGACCCATTCACCATGGGTGGCGAATGAGTCCCTCTTGGCTCAAAAATTCAAAATATTTAAAAAAAATTTTTGGGTTTTTTTTCAAAATTAATTGATGTTGGTTTTTGATGAGGTATCATAAGGTTACTAAGGCACAAGTCTGTATAAAAAAGTTCTTTTACATCCATTTTAACCCCCAAATCATCAAGTTCACTTATTCACAATTCATTCAAGCATTCAAGCACTTTGCATCATTGAATCAAACATCAATCAAGCATTCAAGAGTAGCCATTGACATATCTTTAGACTTTCTTCAACAATGGTCTGGTAAGCTAATAGCATTTACATGCTATTTTTTTATCATTCTCCTTCATTTCATTATTTCATTAAGGGTTTGATTACCAAAGTGGGATTTGACCAAGGAAAATCCCTATAACCTAACCCTTAACCATTTTTTCTCTTTTCCATGTGTCTTTAGAGACTTGTGTATGCATATTTGAAAATCATTTAGGTGTTGAAAGGTGTTCAACAAGTCAACAAAGTGTTTCAAGTCAATTGGATCTTATTTCAAGCTTGGAGAAGACATTTTGTCCATTTTCTATAAATTTGACTTTGGAAACCCAACAAGTAGATGACCTCAAATTTGTTGCTACATAATTTTCCCCTGATTTGTCAAAATTTTGGGAGAGGACTGATTCAACATCACTAGTGAATGAGTCCCACCTTAAGGTTGTAAATCTATTTTTTTTTACGTTCTAGATCCCAACACTTAGAAACCAGTTTTTGACAGTTTTCATTAGAAGCAGGACTAATTCACCATAAGTGGCAAATGAGTCCCACTGGTGATTTTCTATGATTTCAAACAACATTCAAAAGATTTCAAATTCTCCAATCTCTACCTAGGTGCACCCTGATTAATCCCTTTTCTCTTTTGTTTTACATTTGTTCATTCATAGTTCATTGTTTACAAATATCAGTATGTTTTCCAACATTGCATAAATCTTAGGTTTTGGATACATAATCAATAAATTATTTCATATAACTACACTTATACCATTCCATTTAGTTTAAATAACATCATATATTGCATAATTTGAGTGAACCTAGCTAGACTTTTGTGCCTACTTTCTCCTTTAAGGTGAAAAACCCTATAAGTGTTAGAAAGGATTTGGGTGCCAAAAATCTATGGTTCAATTTAGTTTCATGAATATTTTAGTTGGTATTTGAAAAGAAATATTATGGATTGTAGAAAATCAAGAAAAGGCCACTTGAGTTACTATAAAATTTGTGTTATCGTATGTTATTAGTTAGATTGTGAGTTGTAATTTTTAAATTATAGCTTCCAATTTACATTATGTTGAATGTTATATTATAATTTATGAATGTAGTTTCTAATTTACATTTTTTTGAATGCTATTAATAAATTATTTGAAATAGGTCATGGTGTAGTATAGTGAGTCACTAGTTATTCTGTGAAAAGATAAACACATCTAGTCATCACTAATGTAACTTATAGTAACTAGTATTTTCTTAACCTATTTTACAAATAAGAGTTATTTCAAGTTAATAATCATTTAGATGAATTTAATCTTGTTCAATTGTTTACACTCAATCGATTAAGAATGTATGGTATTTTCAACTACATATATAGTGCCAACATCATCCCAAGATTATGATTCCCTACTTGACAATTTAATGAAGCCCCCTTTTGAACAATGAACTTCTTAATTTGGGATTTGTAGGTTTTTTAAGTCGTATGTATGCTATCTACATCAGTTGATTAGACATAAGGGGGGCCTCTAAATTATTGGAATTGTTTCCAAGGATGGTGCTAAGTTCAGAATTCCTAATTATGTTTTAATTCATTTTCATTTCTTTCATAAACTAAGAAGTTTTTTATTAAAGAGATTATGATTAGTATACATTTTCAAAATTTCCCCCAAATTACTCACCAACACTATGTAGGAGAAGCTATCTAAATCACAAGGTACTATTATATGCAGATGTAGAGAGACACTTTGGGAAAATTTCTCCCCTCGAATCAAGAAAAAATTGAAGATATTGATGCAAGAGAAGAAACAATAGAGGGAATCAATAAAATAGAGTTACCCCTCACACTAGTGCCTACTTTAAACCTAGGGATAACTCCTATAAGGCATCTTGACATTATGGTAGAGGAAGTGATATATAGTCTAGGAAATCTTGTTACATTTAAGTTTTCAACCACAAATCAAGAATGGGTCGATATCCTCAAGAATATACCCCTTTAGCCTTTCCCAACTTATATGGATTTATTATAGAAGATGTAACACATTCCTAATCAATTTTGATGTTCTATGTAGAAGTTATGATTGAGCCATGAATTCTCATAGATTAAAACTATTCTTAGCCAAATTAAAAGATGCTACTTTGTGATGGTTCATGGGAGAAGGAAAATATAGTACCAAATTGGGAAATAATGAAATAATTTTTTTTGTAAAGAGTATGTGCAAGATCATTATGGAAAAAATAGGCCCTTAATTGGGAAAAAATTCAGAAAAATAAGAGTTAGGAAACTTGACAAAAAAATTTGAATAAGTTATCTATATTATTTCAAAAATATGTAAGAATAGAATCTGTAGCAAATTGAATTTATTTTCTAAACTACTAGGTTTG
>VDFB02005371.1:0-18252 GCA_007258455.2 Sequoia sempervirens
GATTCTGCACTTTGGGGGGCGTAACTTTTGCGTCGATTTTTCACAAATGAATAGGTGTCGAAAAGCTGGTTCAGTGATCTGAACTACATAATGATTAGATTATTTTCCTAGATTCTTCCCCAGGTATATTTTATTCAGTGTTTTGTTTTTCATAGTTTGCTTAATTACTTGGATGTTTTGGCACTTGGGAACCTCCTGTTTGCGTCATTAGGCTCTATTTCATTTGATCTACATGTTGTAAGGTCATTTTTCTCAGATTTTTTAATTTGAAGAGTTATCATGGGTTTTTCTACTCACCCTTCAGTTGTAATTCTTGGAACGGGGTAATTATGAGTCATGGGAAAAGGGCATACTTACACATTGTAGGTGGCTTAATATTTTTCCTTATTTGTATGATCTCATACCTGAACCAGCCACTTCAGAGGGAAAACTAGCTTGGGATATCATTAGAGATCACATAGTAGGACTTATATTGTCTAGTGTTGATGATGACACTATGTGGGCTATATCAGACATTGATTGTCCCCACCCACTTTGGACACATCTTTGGGAGATCTATGGAGACCCCAATATCTCTCCATTCCTAGAGGATCCTACTTCAGATTGTCTCTTACCCATTGCTTGGAGAGATAATACACCCTTTGATCATGATACTTTAGAGGAGCTTGAGTATTTAGACACCCTTACATGTTCTGATGGATCAAAGGCTTGTCTCATAGTTCCTACTCTTCAGACTGAGATTATACATGTATCATCCATTGTTCCTGATGACATCAGTATCACCACATTGGCCCCTATGGATTCAGTTCAACATCATGACCATCTTGGTCATTCATTATCTGCTACATCATGGGATTCTTATCTTGCAGACACATTCTTGTTTGTTGAGTCTCACACTACAGATCTTGAGGATTATTTTGAGGACATTCATCTCCTCTACCTTGATAGTCAGGTTATCACTGTATGCCCACCATTATCCATGCATTCAGAGGTTGCATTTCAGGATTCTCCACATCAGTTTGGATTTGGCATCATTTGTTTCAGTTCAGATAGAGAGATTCTTCAGCATCCTATCATGGCACACATCTTGAGACATATTGGTTCATCACTCTTCATAGGGTTTCTTTGACATCATCCTTTGGATCTGTTTCTTCCCAAGGGAGGAATATTATCCCACTTAAGGATCTCCTTTTGGATTCTACATCAGGCATCTACCATTGTGACAGAGTTTCTTCATTGTGGGGGGGCCTTCTTGTCTCTTTATATCTCTCCTATGGAGACCATTGTATATGTACTTATATGATAGAAGTTGTCTATGGGGGGTATCATGTAATCCACCTCCTATCCTTCTTTCATTAGTGTATTTCATTCTTTTATTTTGTCTCTTTTGGGGGGAGTTTTTTTCCCATGAGGTTTTCTCCCTTTCTCCACTTTAGAGATTTGGTTGTATTCGGGTACCTATCAGGCCTAGTTGTCGGGACCCTTGTTTGCTTTCATGCATTGTAGTTACCTTTGATTTCTTGCACATGTTTGTAGCTGCACTCTTGCTCATCTTAAGGGGGGGTGTTAGAGTAAAGGTTTTAACTTAATTATGTTAATTAAGTTACCTTTATTCCTCTCTTAAGATTTCACTTTAGTTTGCATATTGTGACATTTAATAATTATATTAATTATTAAATGTCTACCTATTAGGGTTTCTTTAGGGTTGTACAATCTCCTTTTATAAGGATTGATCATTGTATTTTATCTCTCTTTGATTAATACATTTTCAGCTTTCAAAGCACCCTTGCCTTTTTGTCTCCATCTCTTCTTTCTATGATAGGTTATTTGCATGTAGGTGATCTTCGGGTTTGTGAAGTTGGATTTATCAACTTCTACAAGATTAAGTATTGAGCAATTGATTATCTATTTTCTCACATGATCCAAGGTGGTCATTAATTGTTACACACTCAAATCACTCTACTTAATGAGGATTTCCTACAGTTTATCTCACCATTTGCAATTATTAAAGAGCCAAAATATTTTTTGTAGTACCAGAGGAGTAACGTGCGAGTGTTGAGTGAGTAATCATAAAAGCAGTAGTGTGGTTTCCCTAGGTAAGTAAGTGTGTGTATGTGCTTCATTCTAAATTATGCATGGATTAGCTATCATGTTTTAGTTCCCTAGGGTGGTAGTGGTTTTATCACTTGCAATTGTGTTCTATGTTGATTTGTATTGGGTTGGTTTGAGATTTCTTTCTCGCAAAAAAACTCTGAGGGTATAGGCTAGTGTCTTTTCTGTGAGGTGGTTTTCTAGTCTATGTCTCATTTTATGTAAGATGGGTGAACCAATTAAGCTATTCAATTCAATTAGAAGGTCAAGAAGGATTAGCTTGCATGAACCTCAAGAAAATGTTCTTGAAGTTAAACCTGGCACATTGGGAATTCCTACAACACCAAAGGGTAAGAGAAGTGTCTATGGGAAGAATAAGAAGACTGTTGTCTAGAGTACCTACAATTTGAGGAATAAGACCATTTCAGAAGAATTGGTCAAGTTTAAAGGGAAGAAATCAATTGATCCTGAGAAGAGAGCAAAGAAGAAGAGTGAGTATCCTAAGGCTCATTTGGGGAGGCACAATGCTCCCATTGAGGTTTCTGACAGCCCTTTGGGCGATGGAGGATAAATTGACCTAGAATATGGTCATTATCCTCTTTCCTTGGTACCATATGATGATTCTAATAAGGAAGTGGTGGTAGCATCTCCAATTTCAATAAGGACACCAAGCGGACATACTTTCTCTACTGTTGACAAAGCAGGGTAGCACCTCATTTTCTTTTTGAGTTGGTGCTTGGTTTTCTAGTCCTTTGTGTTGACTCAGTTCCTTTTGGTTGGTTTGTTAGTTTATTCCTTTGGTGTTGATGGTGACTTTTTTAGGTTTGGTGTGGACATGCAAGTTTTGATGCTACAAAAATGATTCCTTTTGGAAGGCTAGTGGGTCTTCTTCGACTAACAATTTTTAGAATTTTTCTTTTTTGCTTTCCCCTGCCCTGCAAATGATTACATGGAACTTTTTGGGGAATGTCTTAATTCATGTGAAATTAGAAATGAAATGAAATGCAAATGAGATTTACTATAATTCAACCTGTTGCTTGTTGCCCCCTTGTTCTATAAAAGGGATTTCAAGGTTGATTACAAGGGTTTGAGTTTTGAGTTTTGAAATGGTATGGGTGAAAAGTGAATCTCAAGAAAGAGCAGATTGTAAATAGATGACTAATGGGTAAATCAGAATGGAAATCTAGGGTCTAAGTCATGTATTTAATAGTCTTAAAATAGTTTTATAGAAGCATTGGTTATATAAGAAGTATTAGTTCTAATGCATATACTCTCCTATGTAATTTTCTTTGACTATGAATGAAAATGGTTAATTATCTTTTTGTTTATCTTCATTTGTTTCAACTGGATGTATGAGTTTATTTCTGCTTCAATTCAAATAATTGATTAAAATGCTAAAATAAGTTTACAGGTCTGGGGAGGAAAGAACATAGGATTTGGTAAGTAGTTATGTCTTAGATGTAATGAGTTGAATACTACAAAGTAGTATAACAATAGCCCATTAATTTCTAAGTTAAAATTCTATCATATTACTGGTTATTGCAAATGTGACTCCAGTATCCCAATAGATGAAGCACTGGTCTCTTCATTAGGTCATCTTAAATATTGAGTTAGTAATGCACCTGACCAAAGGCTTGAAATGAGAATAAAAATCAATTTAAAACTTTCAATTACAATGTATCAGTCTAGATTACCATCCCATTCCTTGCAATAGACTATAATTTGTTCAAAGTCCAACCAAATCTTTAATGAATGTTGTTTGTTTGCAATTTATAGGAATTTATCTTTATGTAGAAGTGTTCTTGTTTAAATAAATATCATATGAACATGACAAGGAATAGCCTCCTAGGTTTCACAGAGCCCGAAGAGTAGAAGTAAGGGCCTCAAAACTCTTACTTGTTTGTTGGCCACTAACTTTGAAAATTCTTGAGCATAAGGGTTGGCTACCCTTTAGAGGATTTCAAGGTTCTATTGGAAAAAACACCAACACTATTTATGGATAACCATGGTGTCATTGATCAAAGGGAAACCAACTCCAATCATGACTTCTTGAAAAGTTTGGTTGAATCCTCATAGTAGGTCCTTAAATACTTGAGCAGCCAAATTATTGATAAATTATTTCTCCTCTTCTAGATATAAAATCATATCAATGAAAATTGATGCCACATTCAAATTCACTCTATATCTATTATTGGTAAGCAATAACTCATTAGGTACCAACAATCATAATATGGTAAAAATAGAAATATATACTTTAAATTTGAAGATTCTTTTGAGCCTTGTCTCTATTATCTCCCCTAAGAACACAATGTCATGTTGATATAAAAGAATTAAACCTCTCATACCCATTAGTTATTAGAGAAAAAATAAAATTAAAGAGAATAGATAAATGGATAGTTCATAATTCCTCTAGCTTATTAATATTATCATACATGTCTTCTCTTCATCAATTATTATTACATGGTGCTTTATCTCCCTAAAACATTATTTCTCATCACCTATATTAAAATGGTAGCTAGCATAGCATCTAATGATAAATATGTGTGTACTATCATAATTAATTAACCCCCCAATTATCCTCTAAGGGTTTCTTTATTATTCACATGATTCAACTTTAAAAATTCTAAGGTAATATATTTATTTGTCAATTATATATTTGGCTAAAAATTATGTTTCATTGTTAGCTTATCTATGAATATATTGTATTGAATAGATGAATAATATCTCTAGGATAGGCCGGATAACCTTCAATATATTTGTGAGCTTATGGTTAGGTAATATTTTTTCCTTATTGCATTAGAAATAAATTATGAGTAACCTTAAATTTTAATTCATATAATCCCATATTTTTTGTAAAATTCTAGGCTAAATAGGTGAGCCTAAACTTATACCTCGTTACTTTATTTGTTCTTCATATTTTTTATCCTACTCTAAATATTTTTCCTTTTTCATTGTATATAATTTATCCTTCCCTTGATTCTCTAAGGTAAGTTTAGTTTTACTTGTCTAGGATTGGGTGTGATCCATGTTGCATTATTACATGGTGTTATTGAAATTCCATACCCAAAATATAGCCCATTAGCTATAACTAATCTAAGAGACCTTATTTTGGAAATATTGCTTGATGTTATGCTTTTGGTTCTCACTTTACCTTCCCTTAACCTTTAGTAAGATAGCCAAAGGAAAAATATATCAAAATTGGCTAAGTGTTTAGTTTTTTTGAGATTTCCATCTTGTTTAGCACCCAAATAGTTAACCCTTCTTAAAATTTGATGGATTTTTTATCAAAATTGACTAAGTTATTCTTTTACAGGTTTTCTACTTCCAATCAGCCAAGGTGCAATTCAGTTTGGTTTTCCCACAAAATTCCATTCCACTTGTTTTTCCTACAAAAGGAAGAAAAGTATAAGATCTCTAAGTCATTTTTTTTTTAGGACTTCAATGTCTAAATGAACTTCCCTCTTTGCAATGTTTGGTTTTTTTTCTTTTTCCCACTAGTTCCCCTATTGATGTCATCACCCCCATGTAGACTTTCCCTATCCATCTAAACCAAACATTTATTAAGCTAGTTGAGATATCCCTCTTCCTACATCGATTCAATCAAGGTTAAATTCTTGAAAGAGTGAATTTTGTGCAAAATTTATGTGCATCTAGCCTTGCAGGCCTTTTCATGTGAGTTGGACATCATTTCCAAGGCTAAGTCCCCCAATGATGATAAGGAAAAATCAACTAAGTATAGATTTTTCAACTAGTTGTAGTCCAACTTCCCGCATGTTTTTATGTCGATGGGTTTTCCATTGGAACTTGATTGTAACCAATGTTATACATTTGTGGGAATCTAATTGATGCAGGAAATCTTGCATAAACGAATTGATTAAATTTGGAGGTGACATGGTTTGAATAATGTTTTGAGTAATTAGTTGATTATCATTGTTCAAAAATTGGAATTTAATAATTGGACAAATTTTTGGTTGCAAAAGATGTAATTGGAGATAGTGTTGGAAATGCAATTTTAATGTTTAATTGAAAAAAATAAACTTGGGGCATGGGTTTTATTGGAGTTATAAAATATTGTAGGTCATTTAATTTTCTTTATCAGCTACAGGTAGGAGTTGGACACCCATGTTGTTCTGAAAGAGTATTTTGGAAAAAGGACTCCTATTTATGAGGGGAGAAAATCAATGTGTCAATTAGTGATGGCCATTCTTCCTAGGAGTGATTTGCACATGCATTGGAGAGTTAGATATTTTTATTATATGAATTGTAATTGATTTTTCCTAGGTTGAGCATGGAGGAGTTACAAACTTGATAGTGATAGTGGTTGTTGGATGAGGTGATGTTTGACAATTTTAGTTTGCTTTTCTTTTCCAAAATTTGGTGATGGAGAATTTGGGAATTGCTTTTCTTGGGGACTGATTGCAGACATGGTTGAGGCAGTTTTGAAGTGCTAATCAACAACATTTAATCTTGGCAGATCATTGGTTCATTGTGCCATTTATTTTTCAAAATAAAATTGTAGGAGGATGGAGAATTAAGTTGCAAGAAGAACGAAGATTGATGGAAACTAACTTGTTAATGGCATGGAAGGATTATTTGAATTTGAAGAGATTGAAGATCTTGATAGAGTTAAGTTTACAAAGATAAAATTAAAGGGATGTGCTAGAATTTGGTGGTAAGAGATCCAACTTGAAAGAGGAAAGGGAGGAAAAGATAAAATTGATAGATGGGATAGAATGTTGGAAAAGATAAAAATGCAATTCATTCCGATAGATTATGAATTGGAGTTGCTTAAAAAGATGCAATGTTTAAGACAAGGAACAAGAACTGTGATGGAGTACATAGAATAATTTCATAAATTATTGATAAGAACAAGACATGTTGAAGAAAACAAGGAGAAAGTAGCTCGTTACATCAATGGGTCAAAACAAAGCATACATAAAGAGTTGGCATTGGTGAGGATTTACACCATTGAGGATGCATATTATTTTGCATTGAAGGTAGAAGAGAGATTGAATAGAAAGTTTGAGAAAAAGAAAAGAGGAAGACGTCGTGGTGGAAGAACCAAAGGAAGATCTTACGAAGGAAATAAAAAAAACCATAAGTTTTAAGACCAAGGCAGAAAAAAAAATTAGAAATTAGAAAATTCTTTCAATCTCAGACCTAGTTGATGTAGGTTTGAATTTCTAATCAGTAGCAATTAATCTTGGGAGATCATTGGTTCATTGGGCCATTGATTTTCAGAAGAAAATTGTAGGAAGATGGAGAATGAAGTTGCAAGAAGAAGGGAGATTGATCTTGTTACATGTAAAAAACCTATGAATGGCATGGAAGAATTATTTTAATTCAAAGAGATTGAAGATCTTGATAGAGTGAAGTTTGCAAAGTTAAAAATAAAGGGACATGCTAGAATTTGGTGGAAGAAATCCAACTTGAAAGAGGAAAGAGAGGAAAAGATAAAATTTCTAGATGGGATAGAATGTTGGAAAAGATGAAGAGGCAATTCATTTTGGTAGATTATGAATTAGAGTTTCTTAAAAAGATACAAAGTTTGAGACAAGGAACAAGAACTATGAAAGAGTTCACAAAAGAATTTCATAAAGTCTTGATAAGAACCGAACATGCTGAAGCAAACAAGGATAAAGTAGTCAATTACATTAATGGGTTAAAGCCAAGCATACATAAAGAGTTGGAATTGGTGAGAATGTACACTATTGAGGATGCATATTAGTTCGCATTGAAGGTAGAAGAGAGATTGAGTAGAAATTTTGAGAACAAGAAAAGAGGAAGAGGTCATGGTGGAAGAATCGAAGGAAGATCTTATGAAGGAAATCAGAAAGATCAGAAATTTGAAGACCAAGGCAACAACAAAAGTCACAAATTAGAAAATTATTTCAATCCTAGAGATAAAAATTTCTAAGGTAGAGGAAAATCAGGTAGAGGGTTCAAAATAGGAGGTTTTTACGAAATCTATTTCCATTGTGGAGAAGAGGGACTTAGAGCATATGAATTCCCTCACAATAAAGAAAGAACCAATAGGAGACCTGAAAACCATTCTAGAGAAAAAAACATGAATGAAGAAGATGTAGAGTTATCACAATTCGAAGAAGAAGAAAGAGGAGAGACCTTAATGACTAGGTGAGCCCTATTGAATGAAGATAATGAACTAATTCAAAGGAAGTGTTTGTTTAGAATGAGGTGAAAATGTAAAAGGAAAGTATAAAGTGTGATCATTGATAGCATAAGTATTGATAAAAAAATTTTGAAGAGATGGTGAGAAAATTGAAGCTTGAGAGAAGAAGGCACCCACATCTGTATCAAATTTCTTAGATTCAGAATGATCAAAAACTTTTGGTCAGAAAAAAAAGTTTGGTGAAGTTTAATATAGGAGATTATTTTGATGAGATTTTGTGTGGCATTATTCCGATGGATGTTTGTCATGGTTTTTTAGGGAGACCTTGGAAATTTCATAGCAAGTCCATGCATGATGGGTATGCTAAAAGATACTCATTAACAAGGATGGAGTAAGACATAAATTGAAACCATTGAAAGAGGAAATGGGTAAGGTTTGCAGCAAAGTAAGGATTTGTGTAGTTGATTCTAGGAATTTTTTAGATGGAATGAAGCATGAAAATTTTGGTTATTCTTTTATTCCAAAAACTAACTAAGAAAAAGTGGAAGATGTTTATGTGGAAGTTGCATATTTGTTGCATGAATTTTGTGAGATTATTTTAGATAATGCACTAGAAGGATTACCACTTGAGATAAGGATAAGTCATTAAATTAATTTGATACTAGGAGAAAGCTTTCCTAACAAGGTAGTCCATAGAATTTCTCCTACAGAGAGTGAAGAGCTTAATAGACAAGTGTAATGATTTTTGCAAAATGGTTTGATCAAAGAGCCTAAGTCGATGTGCAATGCGTACTGTTTTGTCACCGAAGAAATTTGGAGAGTGGAGAATGTGCATTGATTTAATGGCCATAAAAAATATCACTATCAAGTATAGATTTCCATTGCTAGGAATGGATGATATCATAGATTGTTTCAGTACCCACCTGAATACTTCACCAAGATTGACTTCAGGAGTGGCTATCATCAAATTCAAATCAGAGAAGGAGATGAATGGAAGAAAACATTCAAGACTAAGGAAGGTTTGTATGAGTGATTTTTAATGCCATTTGGACTAACCGATGCACCTAGTACATTTATGAGATTGATGAATGAGGTATTAAAAGATTTTTTGGGAAAAAAATGTATTGTTTATCTTTATAACATATTGATATTTAATAAGACATTAGAAGAACATTTGATGCATATCAGATTTATTTTTGAAAATTTGAGATAAGTTTCCCATTAACTTGAAGAAGTGTAGCTAGGGAGTTGGTATACTTGGCATTTGTTGTTTCAGAAGAAAGAATCAAGATGGATCCAGAAAAGGTGAAAGCTATCTTAGAATGGCCTACACCTAGGAGTGCTATAGGGGAGAGATCATTTCATGGTTTAGAAAGTGTTTATAATAATTTTATTAGAGGTTTAAGTAGTATTTGTGCACCACTAACTAAGACCATGGAATGAGACAAAGATATTTTAGATGGACTACAATGATAGTAAGAAGTTTTGATTTGTTGAAGGCTAAAGTGATGGAGAAACCTATTTTATCACTTCCCAATTTTAGTAAAGTATTTCAAGTGGAAAATCCAGTGGAGCCATTCTAAGTAAAGAAGGTAAAACCATTACTTACTTTAGTGAGAATTTAAATAATGCAAAGAAGAAATATTCAATTTATGATCAAGAATTTTATGCTATTGTTCAAGCATTGAAAAGGTGGAGACACTATCTTTTTCCTAAGGAGTTTGTTTTGTTCACTAATCATCAAGCACTTCAATATTTGAATAGTCAAGGGAATTTAAATCAGAGGCATATGGAATGGGTATAATTTTTACAAAGTTACACATTTGTTTTGAATCATACAAGTGGGAAGTCTAACAAGGATTTAGATGTATTTAGTAGAAGACAAACTTTGTTAATTGAAACGTAGGTTGAAGTTGTTGGATTCAACAAATTAAAGGATTTGTATGAAGAGGATCCTAATTTTGGAGAGGCTTGGAGAGATTGAAAAGAAACTATTTAAGAAAATAGGACAAATTGGTTAGATTATCTAATCCAAGATGGTATGTTATTCAGAGGAAATAAGTTGTGCATTCCTATAAGTTCAATGAGAATGAATTTGATTAAGGAAAAACATAGTGGAGGACTTGCAGGAAATTTTGGTTTTGATAAGACTAGAGCACTTGTTGGAGAGAAATATTTTTGGCCTCAGTTGTAGCAAGATATCAGAAAATATGTGCAAAGTTGCAGTATTTGTCAAGTGGCAAAAGGAACTAGCCAAAACACAGGTTTACATCATCCTTTATTGGTACCCGAGAGGCCATGGGAAGAGATTAGTATGGACTTTGTTCCTGGTTTACCAAGGACCCAAAATGGATATGATTCAATATTTGTGGTGGTAGATAGATTTTCCAAGGTGGCTCATTTCATTCCATGTAAAAAGACTAATGATGTTATGCATGTTGCATAATTGTGTTTCAGGGAAGTAGTGAGGCTACATGGTCTACTGAAGAGCATAGTTTCAGATAGAGATATAAAATTTGTGGGATACTTCTAGAGGACATTATGGACAAAGCTAAGGACTGATTTGAATTTTTTTTTGAGCCTACCATCTTTAAATGGATGGGAAAACAAAGGTGATGAATAGAAGCTTGGGTAATTTATTGAGAAGTCTAGTTGGAGACAAGACAAAGGGGTGGGATTTGGTTCTACCTCAAGAATATTTTTCATATAACAACTTGGTTAATAGGAGTATAGGTAAATTTCAATTTCAAATAGTTTATGGTAGAATCGCAAGAGAAAGCATGGATGAAAGTGAAAAGAAAAGTGTAGACACAAAGGACTTTGTTGATCACATAAAGAAAATACATGAAGAGGTAAGAAAGAACAACATTAAAATGAATTTTCAATACCAGTTTAAAGCTGATTTGAAGAGGAGATATAAGGAATTTCAATTTGGTGATGAATTAATAGTACATTTGAGAAAATAAAGATTTCCAATTTGGTACCTACAACAAGCTGAAAATAAAGAATTTTGGGCCTTGCAAAATTGTAAGCAAGCGTGATTCAGGTAATGCATATGAAGTAGAGTTTCCTAGAGATCTCAATATTTAATCTATTTTAATATTTCAAATCTAACAAATTTTCAAGAAGCTGAAAGTGATGAAGGTTCAATAGTTGAACAATTACATATACCAGCACCTACTCCAGAGAAGGAGAAGATCAAAGCAATTTTGGATAGTAGGATGAGTAGGAGCTCAAGACATAAACAATAATTTGAATACTTGGTAAAATGGTTTGGACAACTTGTTGAAGACTCACCTTAGTTGTTAGAGGTTGAGGTTAATTGTATTGGTTTTCCTCTTGAGAAATGACATGGTCACTTTTCTTTCAACCATGAGTGTTTGATGCAAGAGCATCCATGGTTGCAAGCAATTTTGCATCAACAAAATTGATTAAATTTTTAGGTGACTTGATTTGAACAATTTTTTGAGTAATTATTTGATTATCTTTTTCCAAAAATTAGAATTTAATAATTGGACAATTTTTTGGTTGCAAAAGATGTAATTGGAGATAGTGTTGGAAATGCAATTTTAACGCTTAATTGAAAAAAACCAACTTGGTCCATGGGATTTATTCGGAGATAAAATATTCTAGGTAATTTAATTTTCTTTATTAGCTAAAGGTAGGAGTTAGATGCCCATTTTTTGTTGGTTGAGTATTTCTTAAAATGGGCTCTTATTTGTGAGGGGAGAAAATTAATGTGTCGACTAGTGATGGCCATTCTTCCTAGGAGTGATTTGCACATGCACTGGATAGTTAGATATTTTTATTTTATGAATTTTAATTTATTTTTCCCAAGTTGGTCATAGAGGAGCTACAAAATTGATGGAGATAGTGGTTGCTAGAGGAGGTGATGTTTGACAATTTCAATTTGATTTGATTTTCCAAAATTTGTTGTTGGAGAAGTTGGGTGTAGATTTTATTAGAGAGTGGTTGTAGAAATAGTTGAGGCATGTTTGAAGTGTTGATCAGTATCATTTAATCTTGGGAGATCACTAGCTCATTGTGCTATTGATTTTCAAAAGAAAATTGCAAGAAGATGGAGAATGAAGTTGCAACAAGAAGGGAGATTGATGGAGACTCTATTGTGAATGATCTTGTTTCCTGTAATAGACCTGAGAATATGATTTTTAATGTTCTTCATCAGTCCATAGGGCTGCATATGTTGTATTTTCAATTTTTTCATAATTCCATGTGTTGCAAGAGACTTTAAGCAATAAAAAATTCTCATATTTGTTGTTGATTTTTGGTAATGATTTAATTCAATTATTGAATAGTCTATTGTGTGCTTGAGTGTGTTGGGAGTTACAATAACTCTCTTGCATCATTAATGTTCATCTAGATTTGTGGGTATTTCCAAGTATATTGGTTCTTTATCAAATTTGTTGTTCAGTAATGAGTTAAGTTCCTATATTACCTTAAATTGGTTAGGTTTTGCATGGACAATTGATTTCAAAATTATCTAAGTATGGGTTTGTGGGAAATTAGAAGTGATCTCACCACAAATTTTTGATCAAAACTTGTTCTTCTACAAAGTCACAAATAGAAATTTTAAAAGCTTCTAAGGGAGAATGAAGCAAAGGTTGGGACTTTTGTGGTTTACAGGGCCTCACAAAGAATTTGTAAGCATCTTGATATGTATAAATGGATGGTGTTTTCCCACTACAAAATACCTTTCAAGGGTTTTCTATGAAATAATTTCATAAGCTAAAGAGTGAAGTTCAGTTGGTAGCCAACTTTCCACATTATCCAATTATTGATCAAATTTACATATAAATGCGATAGTGATAAAGTGCTAAGGACTAAGAGCTAAAAGTGTGTAATGTGGACCCACTAGGGTTTCCCAACCCACATGAGCTCAATGGAGATCAAATTTATGCAACTAATCTATTTGCACCTCTTCAACCTGCAAAGGCACGAGAATATCCTAATTTTTTCCATTGATGCAGTTCAATGGTTATCAACTACCATATTTGATATGATATTGCTTGAATGACATTGTAAATTAGATTTAAATGATTCCAAAGATAAAATCAATGCCTGTGATGTATTTATTAGTTCACAAAACTAATTAATGTCAAGTGACCATCCCTAGGCCATATGTTTTAGTGTATCTCATGATATCTTCTCCATGCAGCACCTATGATTCATAATGCAAGTATGGTACGGTTTTTGGTGAGATCCTCACACTACAAATCAAGGATTTCCATGAAAATTTGTCATATTTCTATAGAGTATTGTGGTGAGGGTTTCTTCTCTATCACATTCCCTATCTTTCAAAGTTCCCAAAAAATTAATACAGTGCTATTAATATTATTTTTCAAGCTTTTCCTTACCTAATTTTTCTACAAACACATACATTTTTTTCATCTTTAATACTATAACAAGCTTCAAGCCTCTGATCAATGAAAAATTGTCATGTATTACCTCTCTTCAATTCTACTATGTTGTAAAAAATATTTATCCTTGATATTTGAATGTAATTTCTTTGTTTTTTTGTGTTTTTATGTTGTGTTAAGACCTATTTTTAGGGATAACTATGTAATGTAATTCCCTCTTAGTATCTTTCAAATCGCTAAGCTTCATATAAGCTCCTAAGGGCTAGTAGAATCAAATATTGTTTGATTTTTCTTGATATTTTCATTGCTTCTTTGTGTTGTAGTAAAGAGGAAGAAACCCATTTTAATCTTGGTGAATCACAACCCCTTTAATTTTATGTACTCTATGTCCATTTCCTCCTATAATCTAATAGAATATGAAAATTTTAGGGTTGTTCAATGTTGAGTTGTATTGAAACTTCTACATCTATATTAGAGATGAATTCATCCTTCTCATGAGGTATCATCTCAGTTGCAAGGGTCTCACACCTTTATATCAATCTTATGTTTTTCTAGAATTGTTGAACAATATGGATATTGAAGCTACAATTCCAAGTGACAATAGTTTTTGGCATGCCTAGTGAGCTTCATTTAAGGAAATCTTTCTCATCCTACTAAGAAGGTAGTGATTCTCTTAGCGAATTCATCCTTAAAGAGGAATCCTACAATATCTAGCAACTCTGCAAGCTAACTCTACAAATCCCAGTTCTAGATCAAAAATAGAATTTCATTCCAAGGATTCATGCTAGTGTATAGGAGTGAATTTGCACCCTTGTGTAAATTCCCCTTTTGCATACCCTCACCTTAGAAAATCAAACCTGAAGGAAAAATTCCACATCACCCACCTACCTTCCATCCAATTGTAATTTTTCTTATGTGTCAGTGGGTGAATATTCGTCAGGGACGTGAGCACGACACGTGAACTTCTACTTAGCATGCTACCATCCTTGACATATTCTTGCCTCTGGAGTCCACAGGGACATTACACTTCTCATTGGGGATGAATTGTAATTCATATATGCAACCAACCGACCCAAAAATGGCTCCTTCTCTCCCATTTTGATCTTGAAATTCCTATCTTATTCATTCATTCATTCTTCCAAGATTTTCTAGCAATCTATCACATTCTCTCAAGAATTTTTCACATAACTCCATTGAGCATTGTAGCAAGAAAGCTTGTTACTCCATCAATTCCATCCTTGTACGTGTTGTAATACCATAGAAGCTACAAGTTTGGATTCTTTCGATACCTCCCTTTCTCACTATTGTGGTCATGTCAACTTTTCCAAGCTCATTGCCATGTATTCTCCCTTCATTGGCCTTGAGTGCCTTTGGGTGGAGTTGGTTTGCATCACTCTCTTTTTCCTTTTGTGGTTTGATAGAGTAGTGTAGAATATTTTGTAGTGTTCAATACATTCCTTTCTTCTTTCCTTTATCTTAATTTTTATTTCATGGCTTTTCTAGCTGTCTGTGGACATGGAAACATCAAAGCGGGGGTTTGACTGAGGAAAACCCTATTCAGCCCAACATTTTTCCCTCTCTTTCTTGTGTGTAGGTGAATGTATGTGTGGAGATTGTTGGTGAACTAGAGCTTTAGTGAGTTAACATTCATCACCCTTGTCTTCATCTACTTGCTTTATCTCTTATGTAGCTACTTTTCATACTTCATAGTTCTGTTTATTTCATTAAAGCTAGTTAGTTAGGAAGTTAGTAGGTTTTTCTACTTTTCACATTGTACTTTATGTTTTCTGGTCATACGAATACCAGCATGCCAGAGAGAAACCAGTTTGTTGTGTTGTCATCCTTGAGCATAGAGTTGCCTGAGGTGCATTTTTAACTCCAGAAACTGACTCATCCAGCCCCATTAGACTTTTGGATTTGTAGAGTGATAGAAGCACTTGAGAGTGCTCTTCATTCTTGATTCCTGTCTTAAACACCCATTAGCTTGAGGTAAGTTAGGGAAGCCCTCCACTCTCATCTCTCTATGACCTAGAGCCTTGGTGTGGTTGGTCCCCCTCTCTTTCATTTTTGGTGAGCTTGACGTGAACTATTTTGGTTCTGTTTAGCGGAGCTGAAGGGTCCTTTCCTCATATCCTAGGAGCGTTGTGAGGAATTTCACCTTACAACCCAACCTGCGACCCCTAGTAAGCATAGTTGGAAGGTTCCATAAGTGTCGTGGAACGAAACCTTAGTTGGGTCACTGCCCAATTATGAAACCTTTGGGGTCTCTAGGAAAAGTGTTGTTCAATGTATGCAATGGCCTCCTTTCTGCATCTACCCATCCCTTCTATGCAGCCTGTAAGTAGTACCCCTAGTATAACTTTCACATCACATAACCTTCCAATGAGTTATAATAGAGAGCCATCTCCTCTTTAAATCCCCATATGAATCAATGAAAACATTGTGACAGGTGTTCTTGTTGACTCGAAATGTTGGGTGAATGCGATTACTGAGGAGATTATGTTGATAAATTTCTTACATATAGATGGGTATGACATATCTGAAAGTACCATCCATACACACAAAGTACCTCCCCTTGGTAGAATCACCTTGTCGGTCCTTGTTGGACCTAAGTCAGTAAACTTTCTTTTTGACATAATCCCAAGGTCTGAACTCTTCAGAGTGAAACTGGGTATCCCCTGGTTGGTCGCTATGAATGTAGTTCCCTCAGTTTTGCATAAGTGTCTAAATTTTATCCATGAGGGTTCAGTGCACATAATCCATGACACTGGCTATAAACTATCGGTTGTGTGTGGTAGCTATTCTCTATATCACTTTTGGCCTGCACCCATTGGTCTGATTCATCCAAGGATGAACCTCTTGTATCAAACCTATGAGAAGTAAAAGTAGCACTTGACACCTAAAGTGAGATACCATCTATCTCCCTATGTTATCGCGCATAGGGCATGTTTGAAAGCTAATAGTGATTCTGCCTTGAATCGGAGAAGGGAGAAAGAGAAGTGTGCTTGAGGTTCTTCTTCCTCCTCTTCCATTTTCCTACCTATTGCTCCATCTCACCCTACTGTGGCATCATCAGATTTTGCTCCTAAGTGATTGATAGAGAATCCTATTATGCCCAGTTGGTGAAAGCCCAAGCGACCCGCTTTCGAACTTCTCATCTTACCTATGGTGCCTAGGCCTATCTGATATGGTAAGGGGAAGGATTCTCATGGGGAGTCCTCTATGTATTAGCCTCCATGGCCTACTACTGCTCCTACTCCCAAGGCAATGAATGGGAATAGGCCCATCGTCAAGGTGCTAGAGCCAACTCCCCCCATTGTTGCTCCAACCTCTTCTCAACCTCTTCCTCCTGCTCTTGTCTAGGAGTGTCTCCCTCCACTGAAGATGGCCATGATGACCACTTTGATGGCTAAGTAGGAGCCCTTTTTCCCATCTCAGCTCCCAATCTCTAGCTCTCGAAGTCATAGAAACCACCTTGTACGTGAGCACAACCATCAACAAAAGGCTCTAGAGACTGAGTAGGCCTCTTTACAAAGGAAGGAAGGGGAATTGATTGCCTCTATTTTAGGGCCTCCTATTGTGTCCTCCTCTCTCATCCCCCCTGCTTCGGTTCAATCAAATTTGGTTCTACTTCCAGCTCCTCCTGCAAGCATGAACACCCCTGAACCTAAAAAAGTGCAGGTGTTTATTGCTCCTTCGGTTGAGCCCCCTCTTGACGTCCCTTCCAGACATCCCATTTTTCCCTAAGCCCGTGGACATGTCAAACACTTCGGTGGTGTCCACCATGGTTTTCTCCTCCTCCTCTGCACCTGTTTCCTCATCTATGGGGAGCTCACATCCTCCAATGAAGCAGAAGGTGGAGGTTTTCCCTTCCAGTAATGGGGGTGTAAGAGGAGTTCACCTTCTTCAGAAGGTGGTCCTACGCTAGCATGTGTCATCCTAGTGATGGAGCAAGTTTCAACATCCCCTAAGTTTTTCATTGCTCTTGAGTCACTCGATGAGCCTAACAGTGAATCTCAAGTGCCACTTTCCTCGTCCATTGAGGTAACGCATGGCACTCCTATGAACTACATGTTCAACTCTTTGGATGAAGTCCCAAACCTATCAGCGATCTTCATAAAGTCGTTGACCTTTGCTTCACAAGAACCAAGTAGAGAAGACCTCCCAAAGCCTTCTTCCTTGGATCTTGTTGTAGGAGGGTCAAAGGGTTTCCCCCTTAACATTCCACCACTACAGGCTTATCTGCCTTCCCCGTATAATGATCTAGATTGGGAAGCATATGACCTCTTGGTCGATGAGTGTTAGGGGGTGCCTCTTCTTTACCTTTAGAGTAGGTCTGTGTTTTTTGTGATGTGTTCCCCCATGCTTGTGTTATGTGTTATTGGATGACCCTTGTCACCATTATAGGTGCTTGGATACAAGAGTGATTATGTGTTGTAAAACTTCCTCTATTTGTGGCATCATTCTTCCTCTATTATGTGTATTTATTTTCAAAAAATTGAGGACAATGCAAAGTGGCACTTGAGATTCACTGTTAGGCTCATCGAGTGACTCAAGAGCAATGAAAAACTTAGGGGATGTTGAAACTTGCTCCATCACTAGGATGACACATGCTAGCGTAGGACCACCTTCTGAAGAAGGTGAACTCCTCTT